>JAUCMT010000054.1:7462424-7464924 GCA_032357475.1 Enteromius thamalakanensis | reverse complement strand
GGTCCACAGGGAGTACAGAGACTTTTTGGGTCTCTTCCACAACGATTCACCAAGCGGTTCCCTGTAACCACAAGCAGCTGTTTTCAACATTGCCATCGAATCTCATGCACGTTAGACAACTAAAAACATATGGCTCTTATAACTAAAGGGCGTCCAAATGTCTCATCGAATTTTTCTCTAAAATCCAGTAATAAAAAAGTTTTGAAAAACATAAAGTTCAACTTTATATCTTTAACATTTAAGTCCCACTGTATGTTTAACTGATGTCATATAATGTCCACTTATCTGGAATGACATATCCAAAACATGGGGATAATTTCTAGAGAATGAAACCCACTGAGTCTCAGAAGGTTTAAAACTAGGCTTGGTTTCCAGCAGGAGAGCTCCTTATTTACAGTAAGATTTCTAGGACAACCCTTTAGGTTCTCTAAGGATAATCTAGACATGTTTACACAATGACAGAACAATTCATGGATTTCCCTTTGAGTGCTAAACCACATCCTTTTCGTGTGACACTTTCAAAATGATCTGAAACTTCCTTCACTGATTTCAGAGATAATCCGCTTTTTGGCATCTTCGATATTCCAATAAATAATTTTTAAAAAGGGAAAATATAAAATTGCACCTTTTTAAAATTAAGATACATTTAACAAGAATATATCAGTATTGCAAAGATATTATTAGGTTGCATAACACAGTACATTGCTGTCAGTAAATATATCTGTACCTGGCATGCATTTTTCACAGCAGACATCATCTCCACTAAGATGCCAGTCCTTACATCCAGTGTCAGCGCCTAAAGTAGAGTTCAGTACTAGACTGAATATAAGCAAAACCCTCGGAAGTCCTTTAAAAGTAGCCAACATTTTTTCCTGCACAAAAAATAAAACAATTAGCCTTAACAACTAAGAAAATCGTTTAGCAATTATTTAAGTGTACATGTGATACAATATTATTGCTTTATTACACTGACACTAAATGACACTACTGTCTTCAGTAAAGCTGAACTAAACTTCCATTACTGATCTGAACTAAACCAGCACCAAACTGACTGGAGACAAATAGTGGCACTTTCTTGCTACAGCTGCTTTATAGCAGAATTTGGATATAATATAATTATAATTAAGTCTAATACATTTATTCATCAATTCAACTTTGTCAGCAGTGAACAGTTCAGTCTCAATTAACTGAACTCAAATGATTAAATAATTCTAAACTTAGCATTAAAATGTAGCATAGTAACAATTATGTATACATTATTAATGTTAATAAAGCAGTCACATAAAAATAATATTCTCTTACTGTTTCCAGTGTAGTGGTCCTGACTCGAAGCAAACTCGAACTGAAATGAGAATTTCCACTGGCTCGTCATTAAAGATCAGAAAACTACCATCTCTCACTACAGTAGGCGGGTCTCTGAAACGTGCACACACACACACACTGACACACTGAAGATCGCACCTCTAAACGTCTTCAGGGTTTGTGTTCTCACACATTTAATGTCACGATATAAACCGCTAAAGCGAAGTGGGCTGAAGCCTTTGAATGGCGCGACATACATATGTTAGATTTTATTTGTAAAAATAAAAAGTGTTGAGCACCAAAAGCAGCCCATATTAAATCTATAAGCTGTCTTTAACTGAAAATATGCATTTTCCACAGATTATATACACACGCGCGATTGTCTGCTTTCAAGGGAAATCATTTTATCGTATTTTTAAGGATCCAGATAGACGACTTCACGTAACGTTACTAAGAAACACAACATTTGGGATAAAACGAGATTTTTATTCTGTACAGTTACACGGTCATGCTGTGGTCAACGTTAGCTAACAGTCCAGTGACGCTTTAGTCTAACGTTATATGGACTTTACATTACTCTTCGGAGTAATTTAATGAGTTGTAGATCTCAGTATCAGGAAATCTATCCGTTTCTTTGATTTTAAGACGTTTAAGAAAAACACCCCAGGGGCATGATAGGGATCTGTTTTGCTATAAACAGGGGTATGTCTTATGAATGCTTGCGGCATTCATTTCATACACGCTCCCTGCCGCCAGCATGGTTGAGTAAACCGAGTGGGTCACGTGACTCGACAAACTCTATTGAAAGAAGACTACTGTTTGTTAATGACACATCATGACTCAGTCCTTTCCAGAGGACTCTTGGATACAACCTGCCGTGTCATTTACGTTAGAAACTCAATTTGACTTCCTTATAAGCCTATAGTTTCTTCTTACTTCGTACTCCTTCTTATTCCTGCCTTTGGAATAAAGTTGCAGTAGGCTTGTTGTGACTCATTTGCTTTTTTACGGCAACAAAAGGAAAAACATAAGACAAAACATATCCCAGCAGGCACACAACGTCATAAGACGTTGATATTTGGTTAAATTTTGGTTGCGACGTCAGGTGACCAAAATCAATGCAAATTCAACGTAACGTCTGATGTCAATATATATATATATGTATATATATATATATATATATATATATATATATAAT
>JAUCMT010000054.1:7450654-7462324 GCA_032357475.1 Enteromius thamalakanensis | reverse complement strand
CACCTGATTCTGATCATTTGAATGGGTGAGCGAAAACTTTTGGTAATATAGTGTATATATATATATATATATATATATATATAAACATTTGTTTCCAATCTGTGTTAGATGTGGGCAAAAAATCTGTGAAGACCTGAACACTTTTTACAATCTCGTAATTACATATCATATTTTGTGTTCTGTCAGTTCTAGTGTGTAGTAGACACACTCCCTTTAACAGTTTCAATATACAGTTTATCTTTCCTAAAAAGCCTATACATTACAGATAAATTAAATACATCCTTCTAAATACAAGATCTTTTACTTTAGCCACATATTCCTTTTATATCTATTTCTTGTAAAAGTGAACTCAAGATGTCTAAAATTATAGGACACTGTTACTAGTCTATATTTGTGATTGTCTTTGGGCAAAAAAATGCTGCAGTGACATATTCTTGTTCGCCAACCTGGAAATCTGCATTATTTCAGTTCTCACCAATACTCCCAAAGCTCCCAAAAAAAAATTTACCATCCCCACAGTGCGTAGGAGGCACTTTCAAAATGCATTAAACGACAAAAGAAACCTGTTGAGTAACAAGAAAATATCATAAAATAAAATAAAAAAACATCCATTAAAGATCTCATCATACAGACAAATTAAAATAGTTAAATGAATAAATGAAATGAGAGTTCCTTTGTAAGACAGATAGATATAAGTTAGGTACTGTGTCACCGTTTTTTCCCCATTAGTGTTGTCTACATAGTCTCATCATTTACAAATGTTATGCTAAATTCAGTAGTCTTATTCTAAAATGCTATTATGTCATCAAATTATCTTAAAAGAAATCCTGTAAGCTTCTGACACAAACACCTACATTATTACCACATCACACCCCCACGCTGACCTTTTCATTGGAAGGTTGAATGTAATACTCAGCCCACAGCCCACACCAAACACGTCATTTGCAGATCGATTCACTTGAGGACCTTTGTTTAGACGTCATTTGAAATGGCCAGAAAAGAAGAAAAAAAAACACCAGCATTAGACTCAGCATTATTGCACACACGTTGCTACATGAGTCTAAAGAGATATACATCTGTGTGTGTCACACCAAGGTTTAATATCATTTAGCATCTGTTCTTTCCGCTTGACACTTTCCTTCCATTTCAGTGATAAGCATTTTGTTTCTTTGCCGTCAAATTAAATATAAAAAAAAATACTTTTTCAAGGGGCCAAAGCTTACTTCCTCATACTGAGAAGCTGCTGTAGTGTGACAGCCAGAGCAGGGCACACTCATGCAAATGTCTTACAAGTAGCAGGGAAAACACTTTTGTACATATGCCAGTAAGTGTTTCAGATTGTGCCTCAGGCTTACTATAAAGTATTCTTTTTAAAAAGAAACTATGATGTAGACATAAATAATTTATGAGGTGTAATAGAAGTTGGGAACATATAGCACAATTATAACAGTTACTCACAAATGCCATTTACATGGTTCATAACTATTAAGTGTGTAAAGTGTGGTTAAAAAAAATACCCAAGCAGTACAAATAAATTCATACATTGAATATATATATATATATATATATTACAGTCATGTGAAAAAGTTAGGACACCCTACTGAATTCCATGGTTTTCCATATTAGTGCATAATAACAAATTATCTGGTTCTTGGAAGGTCTTAAAATTTGGGAAATAAACCTCAAATGAACAACAACACATGACATAATGCTCCATTTCATTATTTATTTAACTAAAATAAAGCCAACATGGAAATACCATGTGTAACAGGTAGGGCACCCTTAGTACTAACAGGATTTATGAGTGTTAATCTAAAGTGAGAGCAACTCTATAAAGGTTTTAGCAGTTTGCTGGTCTGGGGCCTTCAAGTGTGTGGTAACACAATGACAAGTTGAGACACCAGCAAAGATCTAAGAAAAGCAATTGTTGCTGCCATCAATCTGTGAAGAGTTATATGGCCATTTACAAACAATTTGAATTCCATCATTCTACAGTGAGGTAGATTATTCACAAGTGGGAGACATTTAAAACAGACACCAATCCTGGACATCCCAGCAAATTCACCCCAAGATCAGACTGTTTAACGCTCAGAGAAATGGCAGAAAACCCAAGAACTTCATTGCAGGCTCAACAGGACTCAGATCATAATTGATAAAGTAACAACGATGAAGTTCAAGAAAATAAGACAAGTATGGAATGTTTCAAAGTTTTGCCAGGAGAAAGCCTGTTCTATCTAAAAAAAAAGAAAACATGTTGAAACACCTCATACCAAAAGTCACAAATGTTGGTGGATGGCTCATGATTCCGGACCTGGGCACCTCACAGACATAAGAGTTGACCCTAAACTACTCTCTGTATACTAAAGTATTCTAGAGTCAAATGTGAGGTCATCCGTCCGACAGCTAAAGCTTAGCTAAGATGGGGTCACGCAACAGGACAATATCTCAAGCACACCAGCAAATCTACAACAGAACAACTAAAAAGAAGACAATCAATGGGTTGTAAAAGCCCAATCAAAGTCTAGACCTCATTCTGAATGAAATTCTGCGGTGAGAGCAGTGCATAAACCAATACCCACAAACCTCAATAAACTGGAGCAACGTTACAAACAAGAGTGGGACATGTGAGAGACATATAACATTATACAAAAAACAATTAGTTCAAGTTATTGCTGTAAAAGTGGATCTTAAAGCAATTGAATCATAGGTCTCCTAATTTTGTCACCCATAGCTTTTCTATCTTTGCTTTATTTCTGTTAAATAAATAAATAATGACTCAGTGTGATATGTTTTGTGATGTAGTTTATCTGGGAAAACCAGCTAAGTTTTTATTATTGTGTGTTTTTTAATATTAATTCTAAAATAACTTCAGACTGTATGTACATTATCCCTTTATCTCAAGGAATAAATCATAGAGTAATATGTGTTCAAATATTTATAAAGTATGGTAGTATCACTAATTGCACATTTTAGATACACAATAGGTGTTAGTTGTGTTTTGATAACAATTATGACAAATAATATCAGGAATGTGTACAGTATTGCCAATTATTCAGAATAGAGTTTTGTCTGGTTTTGTTGTGAACTATAGTTTTGAGATGAACTGTCATTGATTCAGTGTGTAAAATGTTCTTTTACCACTAAACCAAAACTCTGGAGATATGACCCCTATCAGAAACCATGCTTTGAAGATATAAAAATTATGCTTTCTCACAAGTTTCATAATACTAGATGCACACACAACATAGAGCTTGTCTTATAAATTGTGTAGTCTTGGGTGTACAGGACAAAAATGAGAAGACAGGAGATATATGTTCTTTGAAAATGATCCAGTGTTGGGGCAGCACAAGTCATGGAGACAAAACCAATATCACAGCCTAAGCTTTTACCAGAGACTCCAATGCTGTCTGCCAAATAGAAAACAGAGACCTGATGGTGCCAGACAAGCTACTTATGTAACAAGCTGTGTTTTACAATAAAGAAATTAAAAACACTTCCAAGACAATGGCTGGCCACTTCTTAATACATAAATTTTATTTTCTCATTTTATATATATATATATTTATATATATATATGTTATTATATTTACAATTTATTTTATTATTTCTCTTTTGTGAAGAAACAAAGCAAACAGCTTTCAATCAGCGTTTCATTCTAAAGGGCCCAGACGTTTCATTCCAAAAGTGCTGGACAAACTCTGTTTGGCACAGGCAGATAGGTCAGTTCATGGTACAGAACATTACGAATAAATGCTTTAGTAAATTTGACCACAGCAAATATCAAATCCTTCCTCCAAAAGTAGCTGTTTTAGATCACAAATCATGACTTCTGTCTAGGGACTTTATTTAGCCTATCTGCCTGTTTTAATATCCGTGTTATACAGTAACTTACAAGGCCGACTACCATTTTACTGCATTAACTGTACAGTGACGTTCGTAATACAGTGGTGAATACTATATAAGACAACTGGTGATGTCTGAACAGTCAGTTCACAGACTATGAAAAGCACCTGTTTGTTATTGTTCAAAATGTATCATGTACATTTGGCAACCATGAGTCTATAATTAACACATCTGAGCATTTATTTAGTGATAGCTCAATATGCTATCAAGCGAATGAGGGAATTGTAGCCTCACAAGACAATACATTCAGCAATGTTTAGGGACGTCAATTGTCATTGTGATGTTTGATTGTCAACGGGGGTTATGACTTGGTGAATTTAAAGTCAAATGCAACTGTGTAAGGGGAAAAAATCATCCAGAGGACAAATACATTTAAAAGCATGGACTGTGTAGTCATGCCACTTGTCTGACTTGTAACTTGTGCAAAGTGCAGAGCAGCTGAGTATAAGAAGCTGACAGTCTGATACACTGACTTTCCTGTTAAAAGCTTATTAGTTGTGTTATCGTCTGCTGTTACTGCAGTATTGTAGTTTTCGTGTCAGAGTTTAAGTTAACTCTGCAGTTGTGCTTTTTTTTTAAGTGTCCTTCGATGATCTAAATAACATTGAACAGACATTAAAGAAGACATTTTTTTCCTCAGTACTTTCTCTCTTCTGTGCAACACAAAAAGTGAATTTAAAAAAAATATTCTGGTCATTTCTTTCCACATAATAAAATTAAAAGCGGACTGGGGCTATCCCAAAATATCAAAAGAAAGAAATCCATGCAAAAAAAGTGGGCTGTATTAAATGTCTTCTGAAGACATACAATATTTTGGTCACAGAAAGTTAAGATGGTAACTAACGATAAGCTTCTCTTTCTCCTTCCTTCCTTTTTTCTTTTATGGTGTATTTTTTTCATTTTGTAGCTTAAAAGCCCTTGTCCCTAATCACTCTCATTATAAAGAAAAAAGTGGTCAGAATATTCTGGATAAAATGGTCATGATTTAAAAAAAAATTCAGTCTTAAGTATTATTTATATGCTATTATATTATTATATTAATACTTTTAGTTAGCTTGATTTTAAAGTTTTAGTTAATTATATACTTTTAAATATTTCTACCTTTAATCTCAATTTAGTTTCATTATTAAATAATTATTTTATTATTAAATTTAGTTTAAATAATTTTAGGATCACTGCTGTCAAGAAATATTTAGTTCATTGTTTGAAAACTGTTTTAATGTATAAACAATAAGTAAAACAAAAAAAAACATTACAAAAACATCCTAAGAATTCAAAAATAAATGTATTAATTTCTGTTAGTTGCCATTGCAACATTTCTAATTTTCATTAAAGTTTTAGTTCTAATATTTTTATTTGATTTCAGATTAATTCCAATTAGTAAAAACTATTTGTAATAGTTTTAGTTAACAATTACAACAGTCAATTTTATTTATTTATTTATTTTTTGTTCCACAGAAGAAAGAAACTGGATAAATAAGTAGGAGATAGAGCTTCCATTATTGGGTGAACTGTCCCTTTAAATCGCGCCGTCAGTTTGTACATTCTCAGTGCAGGGGATCGTCAGTAGCAAAAATTCATGAAGCAAACTATGAGAAGTAGGCCTTGTGCTCTAAAAGGGTTGAAGGCACTCTCCTGTCACATAATATCAACAAAAAATTCACAAGGATTGCCCATAGCATGTTGAAACGACTGCCGACTGGCGGTGAGTTCTGGGGGGACATTTCCTAGCTCCCGGACGGGGGGAGCCCCAGGTGGGCTGTTGCTCGCTGCCGCTTTAGGGGCGAGGTGAGCAAGGCAGTAGGGAGGGGGCAGACCCGGCGGGCCGTACGAAGAGCCATGACTTCTCTCACTGTGGGCACAGGACAGATGATTGGGCTGAACGAAAGGGGCATGGCTGTAGGTGAAGTTGTGGCTATGCTGCGAGATGCTGTGACACTGGCCGTGGCTGTACCCAGAGTGAGCGTGACTGTGGCTGGAGTGAGCCTGACTGGCAGCAGAGCGGTTGTGGCTTTGATGACTCAGCTGACTGGGCGCTCTCTCACCCCTCCTTACCACCCACGCTCCCATTTCTGATTCGCTGCCCCCACAGCATGGTGCCTTATGGTCCTTCTCTCGAGGGGAGGGTCTCCGGCCTTTCCCAGCACTGGGGTTGGAGCCACTGCTTCTGCTGCCTGTGATGATAGATAAACATATTTGGACAAAAGTAGTATTATTTACATGCACAAAACCACATGCTAACCAGACACGCAAAGACAGCCATTTGTATCCTTTTTACCCAAATTTCGAATTACTGCTGTGACAAGCACATCTACATTTGGTTTGTTGGATTAATTTATATTTCTGTAGCATCAGCCCACACAAAATATCACTGGATAAAAATCCAGCTTTTCATTCACAGTGTTTCCAATGCTTGTGGTCAGATAAGTTTGAGATTTAATCAACAATGATGAGAGTAGAATAAATGAGAGTAGAAAGACTTTTACATTGTGTTAAGTGTTTCAAAAAATCTTGTACTTATTAACTTTTTATTTAATCGATGAAATGTATCAATGTTGGCAGCAAAACTGTTTTCATATTTGATGAGAAGAAGTTAGTGCTGTCAAATGACTAATCACATCCAAAATAAAAGTTTTCGTTTACATAATATGTGTGTGTGTGATGTGTATATTTAATATATATATATTTAGATACACACATGCATGTTTATATTTTAGAAACATTTTATATTTATTTAAGATATTTATATATAATATTAATTCAATATTGTATAATAATATCAATAATATTTTCAAAATATATACTGTATGAGTGTGTATTTATTAGGGGTAAGCAAAGATTTTTTTAAATCTAGATTAAAAGGGCTCATTTGAATTCTGCCAAAGCATTTAGAATAGTTAGAGAATGTTTTTAATGTCACAACGTGTTTCCTTGTGTGTTTTAGCGAACGTGATATGCCGTAGATGCTCTTACCACACGCATGTTTAATTTATTTTGATATATAAAATAAATGAATAAATAAATACAAATAAAAAACAGATCAGGTACACTGTTAAGACTGATTTTTGTAATATCATTATCAGGTAAGATTACTCACATTCAATTCTGCACTTGGTAATAGAACATATGTTTTAATTATCAAAATAAAACGTGTTTACTAAAAATAAAAATAATAATAGTTGAACTAAAGTAACCAGACATTAACATGGTTTTGCTGTAACTGTTTACTAGCCATTTAGCTTCATCATGGTATTTGTGATTATACTAATTGTAATCAATCTGAATGACTATAGCAATGCACGCATACAGAGCGCGTCAAAACAGACCCTCTCACCTCTGTAATAAACACGGAGGTGCGATATTTTTTTATTGTGCGCAAAGAGTCTCACGTTAACGCAGCATGTTAACTCTAACATGATAATGGCCCACCACTAGTATTTACATTTATATACATGATAACTATGCACAGTACACACAAATATTATGTAAACAAAAACTTAACTGCAATTAATCATTTGACAGGACTAATAGAAATGTTACAGTACATGCGCACCAAATATGAATATTAGAATGATTTCTAATTTTATTAGTGTCATGTGACACTGAAGATCGGATTAATGGCTAAAGATTCAACTTTTTCGTCACAGGACAACGTTTTTGTTCTCTACAGTACATATCTCATTAAAATATAAATCAATATATTAACAAATATTCAGTATGTGATAATAAAATCAACCAATAAAAATGACCCATTTCTGACAAGAAACATCATTAAAAAAAGCTGTCTGGAGAAGCATCATGGAAAGTACAGGTTTAGTTTTATGCTCTACATCAGGGCTCTGATTGGCTGTAATGTTGCACCTGGTGAACATTAGGTCAGCCATACCAAGAGGGTAATTGACATCAATACATCAACAGAAACGATATGGAACAAATATGAACATGTTGTGGTGGTTATGCGTTTTAACCAGCATCAGCATTGAGGGTGGGTCTACATGACATGGATGGCCTACATTTTCACGATAATACAGTTCTTGCAAATGCAATAAGCTTCAACTCACATCATACAGTATCATGGAAATATTCACTTTAACTTTTCCTATTTGATTCAGATTTGTAAAAAGAGTAAGTGTATTGCATGACAACTTTTTAAAGGATGAGAACCAGTCAGATTCTCATGCACAACAAGGGTAAAACTGCACATGCCCACACGAGAAACACAAACAAGCAACACTGGGAGTCTGGGGAGCCACAATGGCAACCCCAATGATACATATGCCATATGATGACAAACCACTGGAATAAAAAGATGTCAAGGAGATAAGGTGGGGCGGAGGACGTTTAAATGAGAGTGCTAATCTTACCGGATACCCCGTGAATAGAAGAAAATTCCATCAGTCTATAGACAGCCAGCAAAAACAGAGGGAACAATCACAATTACGACATGTTGCCCAACCAGACTTCCATCTCACACTCCCACACCGAATATACCAACAAGCTCTTCAAAAAACTTTTCACCCCAGTTTCTGTGATGCCACCATATGTTATGCTTCCCAAAGCGAACAAACTTGAGTATGTTGGATCGGTGTTAAAAAAAAAAAGTAATTAAGATCAATGACCTTTGCATTATTACTGATTAACATTCCCAACTCAGTACTAATTCCACCATGCACATTTATGCAAAGGGTGGCATAAGCAGTGTAAATGACTTAAAAGTCTGGTCATACCACATATATGGAATATCCAAGTGAATACAGCGACAATGATGATGCTCTGGAAATGGAATAATTGAAAAGAAAATTGTTGGCATTTGAGATCTTGATTAAGTCTTACTGTTAAACCAGATTTCATTATTTACTTTATTTTTTTTAAATTCAGCAAATTAAGTAATTAAATTCAAAGAAAGAATAATTGTAACACTCAATAAATGCAACAACGATAAATGATCAAAATGAATACTCACGTACAGTCAAGGCCAAAAATATTGGCACCCTTGGTAAATATGTCAGCTGTGAAAATCTGCATTGCTAAACCTTTTGATCTTTTATTTTAAAAATTCACAATAATCTAATGTTTCATTGGATAATAAGAATTTTAAATGGCGGGAAATATCATTATGATTTTTTTTTAAATATACATTGGACACAATTGGACACCCCTAGAAATTCTTATAAGACTATTCCCATTAAATTTCACAATTTTAAGCACTCCAAGGTGTTTATGAACATGAAATTATCCAGCCATGGCCTCCTGTTTCACATAAATATACATGGGGGAAAAACAAAGCCTGAATTCTCTATGCGATCTTGCAAAACACTATGGGTGCAGGACCTACACCAAACAAAAACAAACTTCGGCCAACCAATCGGCAAGAAGAGGTGGGGTTTAACGCGCGCAAACAAACTTTGGCCAACCAATCGGCAAGAAGAGGTGGGGTTTAACATTTGCAAACAAACTTCGGCCAACCAATCGGCAAGAAGAGGTGGGGTTTAACGCACGCAAACAAACTTCGGCCAACCAACCGGCAAGAAGAGGTTGAGTTTAACGCGCGCAAACAAACTTCGGCCAACCAATCGGCAAGAAACGGTGGGGTTTAACGCGCGCAAACAAACTTCGGCCAACCAGAATTAAAGTTTTTATGACGTCTTGATGTCCAGTTTTGGTACTTGGTAGTTTTGGTAAAAGACGTCATAAAAACTTTCATTCTGGCTGTAAGGGGATGTCATTTCAACGTCTGACAAAGACGATTGTTCAGTGGGTTCACACTTTGTGTGATACAAAATGATTTATTGTTTTTTAAAGATCTTGGCAACAGAGCCAGTAACTCTGTCCCTATGCGTATCTCTTTCACACACTCATAGCCTTGTTATTCTCTTTATTATGTAAATTAGTGAAACATTACTGTTAAATAGTCTTGTTTCTCACTGCAGCTGTTACTGATTTCACAGTACTGATTGCTGATCAAGGTCAGTCTGTGGCTCATCGTTGTTGTGTGCCAATTTTCTTCATATTTTGCTAACTCAACAGTCTAAATGATTTGTTCACACATCAGAATGATCTGGTTCTCATAAAAAAAGTAGTGGCTTAAACTTCAGTCTGCTTTCATTCACTAGTTGAAAGTTATGTTTCCTTTTTTTGGAATGCAGTTCTCGGTCACATGTGGTATTTGTGTAATTGTTATTTACAGCCTGGTGTAGGAGTTTTCTGTAGACAGATTCTTTAGGCAGAAAACTGGATTTTCCAATTAACACATTACAGACACAGTCAGGGGCGTCGTGCTCTTTTTTCAATTTTGAGTGTGCATTGGTGGAGTCCTAGCTAGCTAGACATACTCCAACGAAAAAGCAACAAGCCAAGTCAAGTAGTTTTTATTTATGTGGCGCTTTAAATAATACAGATGTCAGGTGTGATACAGGAAAATAATGTTTCAGTAAAGCAGGAGGACAATAACCAGGTTCAGTCAGGGGGCCAGTTCTCCTCTGGCCAGACGAAACCAGTATGGCGTGTTTAGTTCCAGACTTCAAGACATGAACAAAAAATATGTTATTCTGGTGCTGCTGGTTTTGTTTAGCATCCAAGAGGGCACTGGATCCAAAACTGACCTGACATATAATTTTATAAAAATATATAAAAATATTTTTATATATTTATATTTATATTTTTTATTTTTTATTATTATATTTTAATAGTTTTTAAAAAACAACTGACATGACAGTCAGTGATCAGCAGTTCTGGCCTTTTGATAAAACATAAAATGATAATAGACAATATTTCCTAACCCAAACAGTGAAAAACATATTTTCTAGATTCTGTTGTTTGAAGCTTGTTAGTTTCAGTGTTTCATTTCTCTCTGTCATGCCTGTGTTTGTCCATCTCTCACACAAACACAAAATGTGTGTGGCTTTTATAGGTCCTCTTGAGAGGAAATGAAGGCAGGAAGGATACACTTGTGATCTGCACGGATAGTGTTTTTACCGGAAACTGCAGGATGAAGATTCTTACAGGAATAATAATGCAGTCTGTTTCCTATATAGATTGAGTGGATGGAAATAATTGGTTAAACAACCCTATACACACAAACTGAAAACATACAATGTTTCAGTTCTATATCTCTCTGTCTGTATTAGTGTTTATGTACTCATTTGCATGAGATGTGGTCACACCATTAATACCAGAGCAATTTATAAAAGCATCAATCAATGATGTCATAAAAACCAACATAAAACTCTTTAGCAAACATTTTTTGTATCCATAGTTTAAATGGAAATATTAGGTGTATAGCCTGTCAAATCAGTGTGTAAGCAGACAGATACACACTAACACACTCCGGTTGGATCACAGATTCCAGTGGTAATATTGTGTGACTTGTAAAAGTGAATTTGAGTTTTAACACATACACACAGACACACATACTGTGGCTCTACAAATAGCCCCCCTCTGCAGTGTGTTAGTAATGTCTGCATGACATCATTGCCCTGAGATTATATTAAGTCTGGGTCTAGCTGTGTAACTTTCTATTCAACAGAAGGGAAAAAAATACATACTTGTCATCCTAGTAACACTCTGAATCATAGGAAGTGATCTCATTAAATTGTCTTAGGGAAAAAACCAAGGGGCAACCTCTCGCTCCGTCTAGTGAAACCAACACGGAAGTGGTTAAAACTGCAATTCATCGACTAGCCGCTGGGGTCTGGCTCCAAAAGGGAGTCAATCACATTGACTCTCCATGTTAAAATGCCCAACTTTACAGTAGAAAAAAACATGTTT
>JAUCMT010000054.1:7427224-7450554 GCA_032357475.1 Enteromius thamalakanensis | reverse complement strand
TTAACGCACGCAAACAAACTTCGGCCAACCAATCGACAAGAAGAGGTGGGGTTTAACGCACGCAAACAAACTTCGGCCAACCAATCGACAAGAAGAGGTGGGGTTTAACGCACGCAAACAAACTTCGGCAAACCAATCGACAAGAAAAGGGTGGGGTTTAACGGACGCTAAACCACACCTCTTCTTGCCAGTTGTTTGGCCGAAGTTTGTTTTTGTTGTGGTGCCCAAAATGTTTCTTTCGATTTGGCAGACTCTGTGTTGTCTTTCGAGAGCAGGTTTTTTCCCAGTGTATTCAGAGGGCAGACAGCAAGAAGATCGATGGGTTATGCATACGGTTTGAGATAAAAATAAAATCGAGCTAAAATCCTGCAACATCGCATAGAGCACCTTTAATTATCCATCATGATAAGAAAAAAAACAAAGAACATATTTCTGATGGGAAACAAAAGATAATTAAGCTTCACAAATTAGTGACGTTTCTTTACGAAAAGAGCTAGAGCAGTGACAATTCCCATTTCCACCATCAGGGAAATAATTAAGAATTTCCAATCAACATGTCACCAAACTGCCTGAAAGAAGATGTGTGCCTATAACGTCCTTATGTACAGTGAGAAGAAGATTTGAATGGCTAAAGACTTTCCAAAGACCACAGCTGGAGAAGTGCAGAAAGTAGTTGACTCACTGGATAAGAACAGAACCTACATCACCACAAGATGGGTTTGGTGAACACAAGGATATAAGGTTGCCCATGTGTACGATGAAATATACTGATGTATGTTTTATGTTGTGGGCCTATATTTCTGCTGGAGGTCCTGGACATCTTGTTTAGACACATGACATCATGTTATGTTATTGTGGGCCATGTTTGGATCTTCCAACAGTACATTAAATCCAAACACAAACCTCAAAAACAACACAAAAATGGGCCACTGAGCACAAAACCAAGATTCTGCTGTGTCCATTCCAGTTCTCTTAGCTGAACTCTGTAGACAATGAGGTGAACTGAAGAGGAGAAGCACAACCATAGAGCTGGGAATCTTAAGGGTCTGGAGTGATTCAGGATGAAAGAATACTCTCTGATCTCTTGTCAGGTGTTCTCTAACCTCATCAGGCATTATAGGAGAAAATCTAGAGTTAAACTGGCAAATGGAGGTTTCAAAAAGTACTGAATGAAAGGGCCTTTAATTGTTACCAATGTCTATTAGAAAAAAATATTTATTTCATAATGATATCTTTCTTTGATCATATTTGGCAAGGGTGCCAATATTTTTGGCCATGACTATATATAAATAAAGTTTAATATATAAAGTATAAAACGTATATACATAAATAAAAGCGTAAAGATATTTTTAATGTTTGAAGAAAGTTACAGAAAAAGTCATTAATTAATGCTATTTTGGTCATTATGATTACTCTTTATTATTCACATATTATATATTATGCCATTTTATGCCTGTTTTGTTTAGGTAGTATATATTTGTAGAGGTATAATGTTAATTAAAATGTTTTTGTCTAGAATATGTCTAGTACCTTGAAATAAATTACGCATTAATTACAATCATTCACAGTATAGACCATTTTCATGTCCAGCAATGGGGTTATGAATGTAATATCAGCCTGTGATTACTTCTAGTTTAAAGCTATCTGACAAAGTAATTACTATGCATTTACATGATTATTTATTGCTGATGTGTCAAAATAGTTGATTTTTAAAACTTAATATTTTAAATACTTTCTGAATAAATGCACAAACTGGAAAGTGGCCTAATCATGCAAATAATATGCACATGATTTACTAGTCTTGTGTCAATGATGTCATTCTGGCTGGGTGCCGTGTTCATTCAGGTACTGAAAGCAAAATTCAGTCTGCATGAATAGACTGTAGTATTGTACCTAATCATCCTACATACAGATTTAAAACAATCCCACTGATGGTTTCCATTTTACTGTAGTAAATTCCATTTATATTACATCTGAGCAATTACTACCGTCATAGTTGTTGCTTAACATCATTCGGCACACATGAAACCGAAAGAAAAAGTCACACAGGAAGCTCACGGGATTGTGTGTGGAGACTAGCATGCAAAGGGGTTTTCCCTTTTATTCTTCAGTGCATCATTTATTGCGCAAACAATATATTACACACAAACAACACCCACCTTCGCTCTGTTGGCTGCCTGCACTGCCACTGTGAAAACTGTGGCAAGGGTCCGAGTATCCAGGAGGGAAGCCCGGTGGAGGAGTTGGGTAACCTGGGTAAGGGTAGGGCTGACCGCCGAGGGGCCAGGGGTTGGTTCCTGGTGGAGGAAGAGGAGCAAGACCATCCTGGTCAGAGCCCCCACCACTAGATCCCTCGTTCAGATTGAGAGAAGCCATATCTGAAAAATTATATTTCACATCATTTTAATTGTAGTATTATTAATAACAACTCTAAGCACCAAATCATAAGCCTTTATAGCCTTTATATAAAAGTGAATAAGATCAACCCATCAACTCAAGTGTGTGTTCACTGTACTTTGGCACAGGTCTCCAAAGGTGTAGTAGCACTGCTCTGAGAAGGTGATTTTATTGACTGTGTGTCTCAGAAAGCCATGTTTCAACAAACTGCTGGCGTATTTTCTAGCATCCCGACGGTCCTTGAAGCCCTCCACTCGTGAGAACAACCAGTCAACAACATCAGCCCCTAAACACAGAGATTGAGCAATGATAAACATAAACACAGATAACACTAATTATACAAAAAATCTACCGAAAACTAGAGGCTAAAGAAAGTATCTCCCACCCAACCAATTTACCCAACCACAGCAAAGAAGGGCACAAACCGATGACAGCGTTGGCTATAGTGATCTTTAACCACATTCTGTCTCTAATCTCCAGGCCTGAATCTGGTAGCTGCATAACTTTTACTATAGTTGCCATGTCTGTTTTTGACACTGAAAGGGGGAGGTCATCAAACTCTGTGAAATGGAGAGAAATTACAGCGTTGGGCATCGTATATCTGCCATTCTATCAACAGATGATCTATAGGACAGTGACTTTGATTATACCATAATGAGGGTATGGCCCAGAAAGTGCAGTAGTGTGTGAGATCCAGGCAGCAGGGTCGATGGGTCTCACTGGCTCGGCTGAGGACAGACAGATGGCAGTACAATCTAATTAAATGGATACATAAAATGAACTGGATGAATGTATCATCGGTCTTCATGTCTGTAATTTAATAATTATTGAATATTGCTATAAGGGCAGGAAGTATGTACCTCTAGGGATGGTGAAGTAGCTTCTAGGAGAGGGGTCCCAACATTTGGCCACTGTTAAGCTTATTGGCCTGTAGAGGACAAATTAAACAATGTTAAAGAGATCATTTAGATTCAGATACACTGAAAATGTATCAATCAACATCCAATCTCACCCTGGTTTGGAGACAATTTCCCGTAGAATCCTGACAGCATCATCATTACTCATGTTCTCAAAGTTCACATCATTGACCTGAGGAAATTATATTTCCATTAAACCTCCTATTATTTGAGGCATTATATCAGATCATAGACTGTAAAAAACATAGACGCAGTGTCCGTGAAGTCACCCGTAGGTTTCTGAAGAGCGTTTTTGAAGCTCAAAATGGGCGTAGCCGACCGGAAATTTAGGGCTTAATATAATTTAAAAGGATGAGTTCTAAAAACATTCACCCCCCTCACAGTTGTCACTAAGGGCAACATTAGCTATGTAGACCAAAACCATTTTTTTCATTTAGGCTGTTTTTTTTTTTCAGCTTTAAAGCATTTTAACTTGGGGAGTCTATCGGACTGACTTCCTTTTTGCAGCCAGCCTCCAGCTATATATATATATTTTTTTTTTTTTTTATTATTTCAGGAATTAACTTTATAAGCACAGTACACCTACAAAATTAAAAAGTATATATTTTTATTATTATTCACTGACTTTAAATAGTACTAAATATATAAATATAAATGTGTGTGTGTGTGTGTGTGTGTGTGTGTATATATATATATATATAGTATTTAAATACAAATAATAAAATAGTCAGTTCGTTTCTATTATGAAAACATAAAAGGTGACTGATGACAAGGTCACTCTTTTCAATAAAAAAGAAAGTGAATGTAACGTAGATGTGACTAAGACGCTCCATAAAGGTATTATCTAAGTAGAACAAATGATTATATGGATTATATTCTTATAGCTTTGCTTGACAAATAGACCAAAATGTTTTTCAACTTGTTCCTCTCATAAAGCTATTATATAAAATAGTAAATTAAGTTATATAGACATCGTTTAAATAGTGTATTTTTATTGAAAATTGCATTAAAAAAGGACGAACAGGATGTCTCTTTTAATGTATAGCAATAGAAATAGATTCAAATGAGTTTGGAACAAATTGGAGAGTAAATAATCACTATAAGGTTATTTTTAATTCTTCCAAAACATGGCTTTAAAACAGAACTGTGTCTTTCTTAGTCTATCTACCAAACTGCCTGTTTGTTAACATATGTGATGCTTTATGGTCACGTAGACATCATTTAGCAAAATTCACCTAATAACACAGGGTCATTCAACCACTATTTGTTCTAAATGAGATCACTAGGGTGAGGAAAGCCCCTTTTATAAGTAAATAAATGACAAAAGACTTGAAAGCACCACAGTCCTTTGTGGTCAGTGACACCAAAAGGATGTTTTGCAGGAAGGAAAAGGAATGGCGCATAATAAACACATAGAGGTGACCTAAACCTTGACAATTCCACAAGTGCATTTAGAAACTAAAAAGAGAAGAGACTTACAATAACCGGCTAGTTTCAGTTCTGTTCAAGGAATCATTGTAAGTGAAAACTATGTTATTTGACAATGTCGCAATGACATTGAAGATATATACAATGATTTTCCTGGTGTTAACATTTGAGTGGCCTTTTTCCTAATAGAATGACATGAATGTGAGTAAATCATGACAGAACTTCCCTTCAACTAACATTGCCGATACTGGCTATTATTTGGAAGCACATTTTATGAACTTCCTAGAAGTGCATTAGTCCAGTGTTTAGATGCCTCTTGCTGATGATTTCACCTGTAACAGCATGTCTCCAGGCTCAATCCTGCCGTCTGCCGCCACCGCTCCACCTTTCATAATCGAGCCAATATAGATGCCTCCGTCTCCTCTGTCATTACTCTGACCCACTATACTGATGCCCAAGAAGTTGTACTTCTCTGTGACGAAGAGAGATAAGGCTGTGAACTTTCGATGGCATGTTCATATATCTATATTTACACCACACTGTGCACGCTAGACCTTAAAATACAGGAGGTTCAGTTTATTCAGCAGGTGGAGTTAAAAGATAAGAGATAAGAGGGAGGAGGCATAGGGATGGATGATGGGAAAAACAACCAAGTTGAACTTAGTGAGCAAGTTCTTACCCATATTGAGAGTGACAGTGATAATGTTGAGGCTCATTGTGGAGTCTGTAATACTACTGAAGGACGAGGACTGTCAAAAGAAAACATATGAAAGATTAGTACAGATCAAGCACAAACATTTAGAGACGTGTATTTTTTCCACATTCTTACCCTATCCATTTTGGTGACTTTCTGTCTCCGTCGTCGGCGTTTGTGTCTGCGCATGAGGTGTGATGAAGAGCTCTGCCCCGTTGAACTGCTAAGTCTGTAAGATCAGAAAAAAATGAGAGGTCACCGCAGTTATTAAACTTTTAAGTGCACTACTTCCCATGGTTAGTAATCAAGTTAGGTTCTTAATAAAACTAGTGTTACTATTTATTTTGACTTTAGAACCGTTTTATTCTGACTGACACTGAAGCATTCACACACAAAAGATCTAAAACGGTTGTACAAAGTACAATAATTTATGAAATATTACTGCTAAGTGTGTCATCCTCAGTTTAAGACCTGATTGACCTATATTACTAGAATACTGCACGTGGAAAGAGTCTGGTATGGAGTTATGGGTAATCTTGATAAGTTTTAAAGTAACAATGAATTTGTAGCAAAATGCACTATAAAACTCCATGTATAAAATATTGAATTAGGTAATAATAATTTTATGTCAGGAAGAAGCGGCTGTTGGCTTACTTTTAGGTCTGTTTGTCACAATATATTGTTGTCATAACTGTTAAAGCTTGATATTAGAGATTTGTTTTATTTGATAAAAGAGATTATTAGATTGCTTTATGATCATCTAGTTCATATTTTAAAAACACCTTATAATGTTATCTTTAGAAAATTTTTTTTTTTTAATACAGCTAAAATAATGATTTTAGATTACATTTATTTATTCAGGTTTACTAGGACAAAATAGAAGCACAATTTAATATTAATCATTAATGTCTGAACTATGCGAATTAAATATGATTAAATAATCATATCAAGTTAACCAATATAGCATAATTCATATTTCATTATTTGGCCAGCTTTACAAACAAATTAGAGTGAAATGTTGTCATGTCAGTATAAGTATTATAAATAAGTATAGTCATTGTTTGAAAGGAAATTGATCCTGCACTCTGAGCCAAACAAACTGACATTTTATTTATTATTTCAAGGAACTGAAACACTGAGTAATGTCTGACCTGCTTGCATCCTCATCCTCCTCGCTGTCGATAAAAGAGCTGGATTCCAGCTCACTGCTCATCACTGATGCACTGTCATAGCCAACAGCTGAGTCACGATTCAGCCGCTCTGATTTCAAGTGACCGTTCACACGAGGGACTGAGACAAAACAAAAAGTTATTGTTTAAAAGCTGAGGGGAAAAACACTTCAAAGAAGATAAACAGCACATAATTCTGGGAAAAGCAGGAATAGCACAAATCTGATTAATAGAGAAGTGTTTTCTGGATAATTAACTTATGAGGAAAGTCTTTGTTAAAAAGGGATTGAATCCTTGTTCATTTTAAAAGTTTCAAAACATCTACAGATCAGAGTGTGTAGTCATAATACTCAAATGGGCTTTATCCTGAAGAACAGAAGGTTTATGAAGTTATTTGCTACTTTGCTACCATCACATCAGCCAAAAAACATGCTGGGGTATACATACAGAGACAAGGACGAATCTGCGTCTCTGGGTGGCATCGAATGCGCTGAAACGGTCTGACCAAACGATAAGAGCACTGTGGGCCCCGAGAGCGACCGAAACATTCCAGTACTGCAGGAGTGCCCATTTCAGGCCACTTGTACCCACAAATCATCACTGCTATTTTAGCCAACCATATTTGGCTCTTCACACAAAAGGGAAGCTATATCATTCCTCTGCCATGTGTGAGTTCACAGGACAACGCTATCGCTTGAACGACCAAGGGTACAAGCACAGGCCTGAGGCAAGATGAGCCTGCAGCCTATCAGCAGCCCTCTTTTTCAGAAAGGATGGTCCACAGGTGGGTAATGCATTTATAGCCTCTCCAGAGTCCCTTTAGCCTCAATTTAATGTGTTAGATGTCAGGAAAGAAAGAGATAACAGAAGATGAAGAAGGATCCGCTCAAGATGTAGGCACCAAAACAAATCTCTGGAAATGTTCCCTCTATATCTGACTTCAGGGGATGACCTTATGCCTGTGAAGTGCAATATTAATGTAAGTATATTTAAAACAGTATATTTAAAAAATGTCAAATCAAAACATGCTATAAAAGACTATAATGCTTTTCATAACAGGCCAAAATCCTTTATATTTGTTGAACTATTTAAATACAAAAGTGGATAAAATAATAATGTATGCATAATGCATGTGTGTGTGTATGACTTAATATATAAAGAATTATAATTTATATATGTGTGTGTGTGTGTGTGTGTGTAGTGCATACATGTGCTTTTATTGTAATTCTAAAAATTAAAATGACCATTTAATTTATTTTTAATTGAGAAATAATAATAATAACAATAATGACAATAACAATAATTGTATGAGAGCTGAAATAATCTTATATTCATTCAATTATATGTATTATTTAAGTTTTTTTTACCATATGTTCAAGAGATGTGTAGATTTATACAACTCTTTTTTTAATCTATAACTTTAAAGAATACATTTAATTTTTTTAGTAATTCATTCCAACTATGCATAAAAGCTGTATTTGTATCAACATAAACATTTTAACAACACAACTAATTTCTTTTTCTTTGTATACCACACTAGTTCAAAATTAATTATAGGGGTTGGGTGTACAAAAAGTAATCCTAAAATTGATGATAAAATCATGCAATTAATTTCAAACATAAATATCTAAACAATATACCCTTGTAATCAGAGAGATGCATTAGTCTTACCTCCGCTGCTGCACAGCTTTCATTACAGTGCTGCACCTCTCATTAGCTTGCAACATTTCAAGGGCTCAATGAAATGTAACCTCCTTCATGCGAGTACTCGACTGTCTATCAAATATGCCCCCGCATCAGTTTCCACTTTAACGGCGCAGGGGTATGTAAGACAATGAACAAGCCCTGAGCGAGGGTGCAGTCTATGCAGCTCACATATAAGCCTCTGGGCACTGCTGCCACTGATAACTAATGACTTTAACGGTAAAGCATTGCAGAAAGAAGAACTGTCATTTCGTTGGGCATTCACGATGACAGCATAATACCACACAGAGTCAAAACGACGAGCCAAATCCAAAACAAATCAACACCTGCATGTATACCAAACAGCAAAATGGAAATTGATATATCGGTGGCTCAGCATGGGTAACAGATAAGCGCCTAAGGCTAGAAAAGAGATCTCCTCTTTTACTCCTTCTGCCCTCAGGGCAAACACCTGTCCTTAATAAGCAAAAACATATTTTTCAACCCATCACACCCAGCAGAGGTCAGCACTGGGACAACCTCGATTAAAACCGCCCTCTGACTCTGCAGGAATGACAGAAAAAGTGAGTGCAAAAGCCTTCTGAATTTTGCATTCATTGCTATTGCTATTGTAAAAGGGTATATAGTATTACTACAATTTAAAATAGAAGTTTTAATGCATTCCTGTGTTATTAAAGCTGAATTGTACTCCAGTATAGAAAATACATAACTATGAGTCCTTTACCTGACTGAATGCTCTATCATGATATCTGGGCTTAACAGCTCTACTATCCATGACTATTTCTGGAGAAGAAAAGGGGAGCTGACCTGACACATTTTTCACACGCTCTAAATCCAAAACCTCCAGAGACACACCGCACAGCTACACAACTTCTCCAGACATGCACACTCTAAATGAACAGACGCCTAACTTCAAAGACAGATTCAAAAAACCCAAGTACAGTGTGGATCACAACCATCGATTGTTGGGAACACCTATATTAACTGAAGGTACTGACACTACAGAAGCATCCCTTGGGTCTGATGTCTCTAGCAAGAAACACAGAGGTTCAGCGAATATCCTTAAATCATCATCAGTATCTTTAGCAAGCATGCACACAAAAACACCTCCATCTGTCTCTTGCGTCTGAGGGTGTTGCTGCTAATGAAGCTGCACTAATTAATGCAGTTGGCACTAATGAGGTGCAAACAGAAGGAGAAACAGAGAGGAAGAGCATGAAATGATTTCATTTGACAGAACAACTGGAGAAACAGCGGGGCTTCCACAAATACAGCAGATAGTATGAGAAGGAAGCAATCCTGTACTTTTCTATCGAGTAAGAGGCTGAGGAAATGGAACTCTGATAAGCAGCTTCAGAAATGTAGACATTCTGAACAGTTGGGACTTTTTCGATAACCTTAAAATATGTTGACATCACACACCTTTAAGTTTTTCTCATTGAGGAAAAGGAACCTATATAGAGCCAAGGCAAGAAAATTCTTGGATGATGACAGAATGTTTTTCCTTGCAAAAGGAAGCTTTTATATTTTCAAGTAACCTCTCTTTACCCAGAGCTCAAGTAAACATGCACACCAACAAAAATAAACTTTCTGTACTGTTTAAAACAAGCAAACAGTCACGGAATGGGGACGTCATGGGAAAAAATCAACTACATCCTGCACAACCCTGTAACAAATACTACAGCTTGGAATGTTAAAGGGGTACTAGAGGGAAATTAATCATTTATTCACTTTATCTGAGATTTTGTGTCACACACTACAAAGGTTTTATTTAAAGAACAAGATTTTATTAACCTGTTACACATCTGATTCATCTCTGTATTAAAAAAAATTCACATTTTCATGCAAACTCTTTCTTCTGTTGTTGTGTCAAATTATGTGTTGACTATAATCCTTTTTCCTTCTAAATGAATGATTTAATTAGTGCTGTCAAACAATAAATCAAAATCAAATTAATGGTTTGACAGCACTAGATTTAATTTACTCCATAAAGGAAGCTAAATGCCATCACCTTTTAAAAACAATGAGGAATGTGTTTTCGTTAAGAAGTGAATCCCCTTTTTAAACATAATCACCTATTTTTACCGTAGCAGTTTTTTTGTCTCACTTTATTTAACTATCCTGCCAGACACTCTGGGAAAACACCTATGTATTATATGTTTCCTGATCTGGGGCACATGATGTGTGATTTGTGTATATAGTAAAAAACAGGTATGATTAGCTGTCACTCACTTTCTCGAGCCCTCCTGTGAGCTCGCTCCCTCTCCCGCTCTCTCCGCTGGCTCTGAAGAGAGTCTGTCCCTGTCTCTGTGTCCAATCCATCCCGACTGCTCACCGCATTGGCACTAATACACGCACACACAAAAAGACAGTGGCCTTTATTATATAGTCTGGGAACCATTATGCTGAGACAAAATACACTGGGCTACAAAAGTAAAGAAATTTTTCTGGGAAACCATCTGAAACGATGATTACCTACGTTCAATTTCATTGCCAACAGATATTTCATTGTTTAGGGGTACATGATTTACAGTCGAGCATTTTCAGCAGCTGTCACTAGCTATTCAAAGCTGAGATTGTGTGAGAAAAAAGTGTTTAGGACCAGCTGAGATGAACTACAGCCCAGGGGTTTCAAATTCTGCAGGGCTGCGGTGGGGCCCGTGAAGTAGCGATGCAGTGTGGGAATGCATCCGTGTATACGGATATGCCAAAGGCTAGTTATTCTAGCAGAGTGGTTAGAACGCTCAGGGCAGAAAAGAAACATGAGGCTGGTGAGAATGGCTCACTGTGACACATGCAAAAATGCTCACATTATAACGCATGAGGGAAAAAAAAGCGATTATCGCATGGGTTCTCTGGAAGAAAAAAAACTGCTAAAAACAAAAACAGTAAAAAGACTGTAAGAATACATGTATTTTAGCACAAAAACATGCCTCCAAGCATGAATTACTTTGGATAAATATACATGACAGCCACGCTATTACTACTTACATAAAAGAGGCAGTACACATTTAGTAGAGACCCGTGTTGGAATATTATTACTGTTAACTGTTTTCCGTAATTCTTTTAATAAATTGACCACTATAACAACGCAAATAGTGCTTTACAAACTGTCTACTTCAAATGGATTTTTATTTTTACTTTATTTTAATTTCATATGCCATCAAAAGAGTGTACACAGACATACACCCCTTTAAGAACATACAATAAAGTTATATTGTTAAGTATGTTATAAGGTTTGTGAATATCCATTGAGCTCTGCAAAAAATCCATTCAAACCGGCTCATGGATAAGAAGGTTGGAAAACCTCTGTAATTTTAGGATACTATTTTGGTGAAAATATCTTAAACAAAAGAAGTAGATAATGCTTGAATGATTTCGAGCCAGAAAATTGTATCTTTCCAAAGTTTATTTGCATGCACATACCAAAAACGAAAGTCCCACCCCTAAAGCACGATAAGCTCAAACACAACAGTTTGCTAATGTCTCTCTCTGCTGGATTGAGCCTGTTACTTCAACCTTATAAAATACACACTCATATGTGGCCCTAGAGCACAAAACCAGGCTTACTGTATGTTGCTGGGGTATACTTGTAGCATTAGCCAAAAATGCATTGTATGGGTCAAAATTATCTTTCTTTTATGCCAAAAATGTCATGACTAGGTGATTAAGTAAAAGAAATGTAAAGATCATATTCCATGAAGATATTTTGCAAATTTCCTACCATAAATATGTCAAAACGTTTTGATCAGTTGTATTATTTTTTCCTAAGAACTTTAAAGGCTATTATTTTAAGTTTTTTGCACCCTCAGTTTTCAGGTTTTCAAATAGTGGTATCTCAGACGTAAACAAGATCCTAACAAACCATACCATCAATGGAAAGCATATTTATTCAGTTTTGAATTATTTGCATAGTATATAAATCTCAATTTTAAAAAATCTTCAAAACTTTTGGTAGCCCACAGTCACATATATTACATAAGCGAAAACTTTTATTTTGGTTGGTATTAATATACACAGCCATATTACCCCGCAGCCCAAAACTGGTTGCCCACTGAAGCCAACCAGGGCTGAGTCTGGTCAGTACCTGGATGGGAGACCTCCTGCTAAAACTAGGTTGCTGTTGGTAGAGGTGTTAGAGAGGCCAGCAGGGGGTGCTCACCATCTTTCAGATGAGACCCTAAACAGAGGTCTGCGGTCATTAAAAATTTCATGAAACTCATCACAGTAGGGGTGCAACCCAGGTGTCTATCAATAAACCCCATCCATTGATTGGCTGTATCTTTCTCCTCTCCACCTGTAGCTGGTGTGTGGGGAGTGTACTAAGTGCCATTGTCCTGTGGATGCTGTTACATCATCCAGGTGGATGCTGCACACTGGTGGTGGTTGAGGAGAGAAACCCCCCACATGACTGTAAAGCATTTTGGGTGTGTGGCAAAGTGTTATATAAATGCTTCCTTCATTTATTAATCCAAATTAATTGTTTGACAGCACTAATATTTACATTTAGTCATTTAGCAGATGCTTTTATCCAAATGAATTAGGTCAGCAAAATAAAAATGTTTTGGAATTTTAAAACATGGGAGAAATTTGTTTTGTTGATGTTTTTTTTTAAATACAACTGATTAAGCAATTAAAATATAGGAAAATATATATTGATATATATTGATTTACAATGGCTTACAAATAACGTCCCCTAAAATCAGAAATTGGTGTACAATATATTTTATCATACAATGGCCAACTAATGCATTTATTGCACATTTCTTGTAGTGTGTGAGAAAAAAAAGAGGGGCAGCAGGCAGACGGGCAGTTCAGTCCTGGGGGAGATCGAGGCAGCTGTGTCACCCTGCAGAGTCCGCAGGGCAACAGAGACGGGTGCTTTTAATGTCCACTAATCCGGATTAGCTGCTCAAGGGACAGCCGAAAACATACTCTCCTCACCCTACCAAATGAATTCAGCAGGACCAATAAATAATGCACAGCACAAAGGGAGCAGGCAGAGGATAACATTTGGTTACTTTCTAATGCTTACAGTGAAGCTTTTGTAATGGAAATGAAGGAGATTACTTGTGGAAGAAACATTCATATTCATTTCAAGTTAAATTGGCTGGTAGTCTGTTGGAACTGACAGTAGAAAGGATGCATTCTGTGCTTCACTTTCACATGTTCTGGCACTAGGTGGCACTAGACACTTAAGAAAACATGTGGGGAGAATTCTTCTGTGAGGTCAGAAGGTTACCACAAAAAAAAAAAAAAGTCATGAGATAAAGAAATCACAGGACTTGCACAAAAGTGAACAGGTGCAAAAGATGCACAAAGAAAGGCTGTTGTAAAATTTCCCTGAAGCTTGTTGATCTAAATTTAGCCTTCAACATCTTTAATGTGAACAAAGAGAATATTTAATCTGTGTGTTTGCGGTAGAGGCACAACATAACCAATACGCAGCAGTGCGCAGCTTTCTTTACAGCAAAAGCACTGTGAAAGTGTTTTTTAGCCTTTTGTTTTTGTGGTGAAGCTGCAGTTCGTGGGTTTATTTTTTCTTATTTAATCATTTGAACAAATTGATCCACGAGTGATTCGTTCATGAAATCGGTCACTAAAATAAAATAAAAATTGATGTTACGAAACCTATACATTGGTATTTGCCCATGAACAAAGAATATGAATTATTGTGTGGGCAGCTGCTGTATGTGTGGAGGAAGGCAAAACTAAATTACTGTTTAGGACCTAACCACATGAATGCAGGCAAATCAAACAAACACACTGAACTTTGTAAAGCAAACATGCGTTCTATTAAAAATCCAGCTCAAGAGACAGGCTCTTGCATTGGACTGTGATACACACATGTGGCTCCCGGAAGAACAAGAATGATATTTTCCCTCCAGCTGGATAACAGACATCTGCTACTGCTGTGACTGTGGTCAGGAACTCAGAACAAATCAAATCAAATCAGTGGTTTTGTACTGCTTGTCTAAAGTGTGTGTGAATGTGTTTCTGTGAATTCATGCAGGCATTTGCAGATATTGTATTTTTCTGATTATTTAAAACCCAGTACAAATGCATTATGAGTTATATATGAATGCAACTTATATAATAAATGCATTTCTTTTATGCTGAACATTTCAGATTGTGTTTGTTTGTAGGCCTTTTAACACAATTAAAAAGCTGAGAACATAGAACACAGTGATATGCATACGAATTATGAACACTGTGATATTCCTAATTCACTATATTTTGACAAAAGGTAGTTAACCTTGAAAGAAAAAAACTACAGTTAAAACGTTTAGGGTTGCTAGGGTTGGAGAAGACAAGTTATGTTGCTTTCTTATGGACAAATAAAGAAGTTCATAATTCTGTCTGGAAAGACATGAAGAAACAAAAAAAAAACTGAGACTTACTAAATCCAGAAGATGTGTAGCAACGTCTAAAGTACTGTTAAAAGTTTTAGGCACTAAAAATGCTGTAAAATGAGGGTGATGTCCAAAATAATGTCATAAATTAGTTTGGTGTGACTATGCTTTGCATTTAAAGCAGCTTTGCCCTTGTTGCACTTGCACATTGTTTTTCAGGCAGCTTTGCTCTTGAAGCATCTTGGAGACGTTGCTTGAAGACGTTGTATTAGTCACCCCACACCCCATGATTGAAAACATGGGTGCATATTCAAAGGGTTACGTAATCCGGCAACTTAAATTAATACATTACATTAACTTTATTTTTGATACATATAGTTATAATGGAATAAGTATCCTTCACTGACTTTACTGGTTTACAACGGGCCTAAAAATTGAGTACTAAATGTCAAACAAATTATTTGCATGGCAAATAATACTCACTGGAAAGAGGGGGGTCTGGAATCTCCAATCCCTCCAGTTCGCTCCAAGGGTGGTGGCAGCTCTTTGTGGCTCTCTGTGCACTGAGATCCCCCATCTGAGTGTGTGCCCTCAGCCAACACCAACTACAGCCAAACACACACACAAAAGCTTCAGGAAGAAACTCTCCAGACCAACTACTAGCCCAGCATAAATAAGTAGACCAGCAGAAGGAAGAGAAGAGAGTGCATTTGTTTAAGCAGACAGGACTGGGAAACATGGACCCTTTAAGGCAAGTCAGTTCAGTTGGCAGGCTTCTCGATAAAGGCCCTGGGCCGCTATTTCAACATATTTCAAATCAGCAATAAAATATGACCACAATGGTGTCATTAGTGATGGATTCAATGCTCAAATCACATACAAAAAAACAGCAAATATTTCTATAAGCGTTCCGAGTCCTCTATCAAAGACTAAAAAAGAGCCTTATGATGTGGTAAAGTGCTTTCATGATCCAAATAATAGATGTGTATACCTGAGGATATACTCCTATTAACACTGTTGTTCATATTCTCTGCACAAACTAACGTTAAAGCCTTGAAGTGCGGCAGAAAGCCAATGCACAATAAAACAATGATCATGTTATGGTAAACTGAAGGTGTTTGGACAGCAAGCAGTGAAGCACATATTTTAGTGCAGCACAGCTCAATGTCATGTATCTCAGCATGTCTGTGCAGCTCTCTGCAGCTGGAGGCCCGCTGGAGTCCACTAACCTGTATTTTTCACCTCACATCGACTCACTATGGGCATAACACCTGCTCGTAGAAGTGTAGATGTGTATTTTAGAGGCAATTATCAGATTATTATGCTTTACTTTTGCAGCCACTATCAAATATTTAAATATTTAAACAGTCCAGTGTTTGTATGAAGTTAACTCATTCAAATAAATTCAAAGAGTTTAATCCAGATTGCCATCCTTTTGTTTTTTGTAGTGTGACATATTCAATGACAGAGCATACTTGATTTTATCCATTGGATAGTAATTAGATCTTAAAAAGTATTTTATACAAAAAATGTTAAATAATTACGGCTTTGGTGTCATCACATAACATGGTTAGTTTCAGAGGCAGAGCAAGTTTAACATTTTACTCAATTATACGTATAAACATCATCTGTATAAACAACATGCAGTGTTTAAAGGTAAAACCAGGAGTGTGTATTAACTGGTTTAAGATGGCCTCTCAGCCTAATCAAGCTGGTATTTATCTATTTACCTGGTTGGACTGAATGTTTTTGATTCAATAAAAAGAGCTGGTTCATGAGAGTCACTCAGGAACCGGACTACACTGGTCACTTATACAGGAATCAGAATAAACTGATTGTACTTTATTGGTTTCTTCAATTAAATTAAAGTCCAACAGTGTCACTTGTTCAAGAATCGGACTACATTGTTTGATTCACTACAATGAACCAGTTTATGACATATGTTTGTTCAATAATCAGTTTACACTAGTTGTGCTTCATTGGTTTATTCAATAAAAACAACTGGTTCAGAAGGGTCACTTCTTCATATCTGGACTACACTGGTAGCACTGCATTTGTTTGTTTTACTAAAAAGAGATTGTCCGAATCATTTATTCAAGAATTTATTCTCTGCCTGCATCCCAGTGTGCAAACTATCCACCCTGTCTGCCCTAAAAAGTACTGAAAATGACTAATATCACATAGAATTTAGGATGGATAGATGCAGACTCTGTGCTTCTTCCTCTAAAACCAGCCAACAGCCTGGCCTGAGAGACCATCAAATAAGCTTAGGCTGTTTGAAGCTTGTTTTTTTAGAAGGGTTGATAGTCTGATATTTCATAATGTCACAATCTGTCCAATACAGAGAGGAGGGCACCATCCGTCTCACTTACCCAGGACACCACTCTGCCGTTGAAGCAGGGCAGCTTTGCGTTATCATCAGAGATTTCTTCTTTGACGACTCTGCAGGAAAGAACACAAACAGTTAGGGACTCTGTGAGACCAGCACCCAGGATTGCACACCAGTGTTCCCGTCTATTTGCAAAAGCTGAGGCATACTGAAAGCATGTCACGCTCAAACAGCGGAATTTTCCACTTAGCTCTCAACTGCTGGCTGCTCATGATGAGAATGCTGAACGCCCCTGTTGACCGACTACTCTGTTGAAAACTACTCCGTTTTACAACGGGCCTCATTAGTACCTCATGCACATTCCAGATTACCTACTAAAACTGCTGCTGCTGCACTGATACAGCTTAGTATAAATGTAGATCTAATGTTTCTCTAAGTGTGAGAGCGTTTATGAGTATTGAGGGTCTGTACGTATATATACTTTGAAGTGTGAGTACATTTATAGGTGTGAAAGGTGCAGCTAGGGTGTCAGGGCACAGGAGGTTATTAATAGAGCGAGTGAATGTGTTAGCAGAGTGTCCATCCCATGCTGTAAATTCCCTACATAAATACCACACAGTTACCCTTTAACCCTTTCAGTCGAGGTTCACCAGCCACACACCTGCTGGTCTCCTGTCACTGTGCACACACAAACCACATGAGACCGGCAAAATCCCTTAAAGCTCCATTCACAGCCTGACAAAACAGGATTACTAGGGATGCACAATATATCTGTGACTGTACTGTTAGAAGTCATGCACATTGTTGATTAACTAAAGAGCCACATCATGGAGTCATTTATTATAGAAATAGACCAAAATGGTCAAGCTGCATTTGTTTGATTTAATAAAAGAAGTTCCTGTGAGTAGGGTAATTGTTTGGAAATCTATACTGGTTGTACTATTTGTTTCTGATTCACTTAAAGGAGCTGTTTTTTTAAAGAGACATTCAGTTAAGAATTTGTTTGATTCACAAAATAACAAAAAAGAGCCATCAGTCATCTGTTTGGAAATCAGACCACACTGGTCAAGCTGCATATGAACCTACTCATAATCATTTGTTTGGAAATACTAAAAAACCATTTGATTCTGGTATTTTTTCCCTTTGTTGCCATTCCAAGTTTTCAGAAAGATCCCTACGAACAAAAGTGATAGATCAACACGAATTCAAACATTTGTCAAATTCTTAAAATACCAAACACCAAATATGTCAGCAATTGACCCACAGAAGAAACATCTGAGAAAAATTACAAAGTTCCCATCTAAGATATGACTGTGTGCAACTGATGTTATATTATTAAAGTACAATGTCTTCAAATAGGGTAACCACAGATCTTACTTTAATCATAAATCAAACACAGCCACTCTAAAAAACCCATTAGATGTTCCTGAGGGAAGGCATGGCTAATTAGCCCTCTGGGTTTGCCTATAAACTGATGTCATGACTGAACAGCTCTTTGCAGCAACCTCCTCTCTCTTTTTTTTATACTATATCCATGAAGTTTTTAACAATTTAAAAGCTTTGAAAACTTCACGTGCTACTGTCTCTTTAAGGTGAACTGCCTGTAATGCAGAATTCCTCCAAATCCCCACTGGATTGAAGCATCTGCTAAACGAATAAATAAAAAAATAGATGTAATATCACTTATCATATTTTGACCATAACAAGTGTCAATACCGCGCAGTGCAAAAATGTGTTGACAGAACATTATGACTTGAGAAATTCCAGCATCCTGTCGTAATTGTAACGTCTTCCTCTCCACTCCTCCAGAACTTCCAGGTCACATCACCCACACAGCTGTGAGACCGAGGAGGTGAGTCGAGCAGGACTGAAAGATGATGATAACATGGTCTTGTTTAAAGAGTAACAAAACAAGGAGAGCTGCTGCAGTCTGTTCGAGTGCCCTGAGCCCAGCACAGGAAACTGGGGTGTAACTCTAGTCATGGGTAGGAAGTGTTTGTGTCCTCTCAAGAGGTCTTTACAATATACAGCAACATATGACGAAGAGTGTGGGGGTGGCCATAAGGAAGTGTGGTTTGTCCAAACTCGTGAGGTAACGCCTTTGGTTACACACTGGACTATAAATCTGATATTCTGAGGAATAATATCAGCTTTAAGCTTCAAAATATCTTAAATCTATCTAACAAGATTTCTTAAAGGGATAGTTCACCAAAAGAAAGCCATTTACTTGTTACAACGTCTGTATAACACATAAGATGATTTTTTTTTTTTCAATCAATGTGGTCAAAATTCTCTCCAAAATATCTTCTTTTTTTAGAAGGACACATTTCTGGGTGAGCTATTTGTATATACGAGCAAGTTCTGAGTGGTTCTAGCCTGTGCTAAACTCCCCAGCAGGATGCTAGGATGATTGCCAGATTTTTGCTGTCTTAGGTGTTCCAGGGCTGTTTATTAGAAATGTTTTCAGAAACTCAAAAAAGCTCAAATAAAATATGATTATTAAAAAAAACTTAAAAAAACAAAAATAGAAATGTCGCCTTGGCAACTAACTAGTACTAAAACTAAAATAAATATAAAAAGCTGACATTCTAATAAAAAAAGAGGCATACAAAAACATACAAATATTCTTAAATACTGCAATATAAAATAACACTGATTTTATTATCCAAGCAAAAAGTCACATCACTCAGAAAATAAAAAGAATACTTCTCAACAAAACTATTCTCAACCAATTTAATGTACAATCGATATTTGTGGCCCGATCAGTACGAGTTTAATAATTAAGGTTAGTGAAAACAGTAAATAGGGATGCAAGCACCACTGCTGATATCACACTGAGATCTAACAGATGAAAATCAATATATAACCATGCACATGGCCTTCTTCAGAAATCTATAGGGCTTTTCTGACTAGCAACCACATGGTCATGATATCATTTATCTACTTCAGGGATTTCCTGTGATGTGGGACCGTTCCATCTGTGAGCTTTGGCACAGCTCAGCCTGATCCTATAACAAATAATTAGGGGCTGAGACGAGGGCCAATACAGTCCTAATAATGCCATATTAAGACCATGAGATTAAATGTGCTTTATTTCACCTACAAGCTGCTAAGAAGAGAAAAGCACTTTCATATCACTTCCAGCCAAATGCCAACCAACATCCCTCTGAGCAACACGCGACAGCAGCACTTTAAAAATTAAACAACTGAAATCTTTCTGTGAAGTCAATGGAAGTCTGATAAAAAATACATCAACTTGGCCTGACACTGAGGAATCCATTACAGCGTAACCATTAGTTAAAACACAAGCACTCTGTACGCAACATGTACTGAACAAAGGCTGCTTAAAAGCCAGTGAAATCCATCTGGATCACTATTCCCAGTCTTCATTTATACGCTCCACTGATATCTTGTTAAACACATCACATTTATTTAAGATTATGTTATCCAACAATCACATGCAGCAGGAGCAGTGAAATGGAGGTAACTGGCAGGCATCAGCCCTCAGAGAGATGGTGTTTGGGTGTCTGCCGCCGCTGTCGATCCTCAAAGCCAGTTTACAGGGGTATTAAGAGACTGCGGTGGATCATATCAGAAGATATTATCAGAAGCTGCAGAATGTTGTTTATTATTACGGAGGACACACACAGTAGGGATCTATGGCAGTAATACTGGGATTAGCAATGTTTACGTTTGACACTGTAAGGGCTAGTTATGATGTGATAATAAGGGGCGTGTCTTTATGCTACCCCAGAGTTCACAGGTTCATCTCGTCGCTGAACTGTAAATGTATATATAAGCTAACCCACATTGCAGAGGTCCATTTTTGTGCATTTGAGATCTCAAAAGGCTTGTGCTGGTTGGATTTCTTCCTGCTTTATGAATGGTTGAGGAATGAACAATGCAAGGGCTGTCTAAAAATAATGTTCGCTACATTTAGCTGCACACAAAATAAATCAGCTCCCCCTGGGATGCATTTACGGTTCTAAAATGTGTCCAGATCCAAGTTGTGACTCATAGTTTGGTAGTCAGCATACTGAACCTCAAAGTTGAACTGCTTGGTTATGGCAAAAATCATAATCATTATTATTCTGCTCAATATTATAATTATGAGACCAAAATCTTATGAGTACTATTTTTTTCACAAAAGCGATATATAGTGACACAGTTTTATACACCAATGAAACTGATCAATTCTTGATACAAAAATACTAAGCTAATTAAAGGAAGTAAAATATATATATATGTTGTGAAGTAAATAATCAGCAGTAAAATAAAAAAAGGAGAAAATTATAAAAAAATATGACAAATAAATTAAAATAAAGAAATGCTTTAGGTTTGGGCTTTTAAGCAAGGTAGAAATACCATAGGGAAATAATAATAATAATAATTGTTTAATCTTAATTACATCAGTTTCATTGCAAGGAAAAATCGCAACTAAAACTGAACTAATCGCACAGCCTAACCTCAAAGTATATGTAGGCCCATAAAACTAGGCCCAAGTTGCTACTTGGCACAAAAAAGTAGCCAAGGAGAGCCTACCACAGCAGTCAGGCATTGAAGGTCAGGCTTTGTTTGTTCATGCAATCTACAGTACTTCACGGTCACCAGGGCCAACTGTGCACCCAGTGCTATGTGTGACAGCAAAGCAATGCTGTTAGTAAACTACCCTATTAACAAGAAAAGCAAGTTTTTTGGAAGATAGTGCTACAACACCAACATGTGTTGTGGTGCATATGTGAGTTTAAAGGGGTCTGATGAATGGCAGGTTAATAGCCTTGTGGGATTAAAGAGGCCTTCAAATTAAAATGTTCAGAAATAACCACATTTCCTACTGCAGAGGAGCAGTCCTATTCTAGACATATCACTAAACATCTGTGCCTGTCTGTGTGTATTTTCAGATTACATGAGACAGTCATCTCTAAACATAAATAAACCAGAAACTCCTCAGATGTTAACATGGGCAGCAATCAAGTTCATCTATTTATTCATCCAAGACATAATATAGCAGATATTACATCTGAAAACCGTCACTTTATCTTCACTGGGAATTACAATTGATATTACATAAACACTGATAACAAAAGAGAGAAGCAATGTTGTTGCAAACATTTTTTAATACTTCTAGCCGGTGCATGATAACTGAATGTTACTGTGAAGCTGTGGAAGGTGAGAACACTAATATAGTTATCATTATAGCTTTAGTTTAGTTCTTTTTTCTTGCAGAACAAACATATTATTGCGCTACAGCTTCAGTGTTTTTTCCCCATTCAAAACACCAGTGACCTCTTATGAATGACTATGAACACTTCTCAAATTTGACTCGATTTCAAAATGAACAATGTCAAGCGATCACAGAAAAATAGAAAGCTGATAGGACAGCTGCTAGTTTTATCCGACAGCCTGTTTGCCATTTGGAAATATTAGGCAACTGATCCATTCATGTTGGGTGACACTGACAAATTAGAAAGTGACAGTTCAGTCTGACAGCTGCTGGTTCACAGTCATTCAATTCCCCTCAACTAACCTCAGTCTATTGCTGGTCATTTTGAAGTGAAAGAACATGACTGAAAATCTGCTTTACTAATGAGTTTACATTCTGAACAAATTAGGACCTGTGAGATGTTCACTGGAGTTGAAGATTATGTTTGATGTTTTCTTTTGATCTCGTCAACACCGGTCAGTGCATCTGACCCATCAGTCTAACATGGAAGTAATTTTAATCACTTTTAATTAACATAATTAAGAGTGCTATATGTTTTAGAGTTATAAAAGGCACTGTCACTTTCAAAGAGCAGGCTGACTTTGTCATGTCATGTTCACATTTTCTATTACGATCCCTAAGGCCTGGCCTTAACTTCAACAGCTTCAAATCGAGGGAAACCAGAGCACAAGTCACTGTCAAATAGAGCTACAACACAAGACACTGTATTAGGAAACAACCATGATATATTTGCACCATGTGGACAACTGAAGCATGCCACTGGAGTTGACAAAATTAGCCCTGTTGCAGTGCATATGTGGTGCTGTGGCAAGCCATTTAATATCAAAACGTGACTGGTATCTTTCTCAATTTTACTAATAACTACCGGTACTTATTTCATTTGTGTTTCAGATTTAGTTGGTATTATTTTGGCTACTAGTCACTTAATGGTGAAATATCTTAAAGGCAGGGTAAGCGATTTCTGGAAGCCAATGTTGATATTTGTAATCACCAAAACAAACACGCCCCTAACGTTACCCCAAAAGAGTCTAGCCTAGAGGTGGGACGATACAGGTAACTCACGATTCAATTCTGTGGCGATATATGGCCCACGATAATGATAATATCGATATATC
>JAUCMT010000054.1:7388961-7408961 GCA_032357475.1 Enteromius thamalakanensis | reverse complement strand
CTAACTCAAAACACAAAAACATAAATCTACATTTTAAGCTTACACTTTCATAAATACGGGGAATATAGAAATTCAATTTAATTTTAAAGTTTTTTTGGATTAAAGAACTGTAGAACTAGTGTATGTGGAACTATATAGATTAAATAAATTAATGAAAAAAATTATTGACATATTGTTTATGTATTTAACCTGTTACAGTAAAATGTTACATATGATATTAAATCGCTAAATATACTTCAGCTTCATGTAGGCTACCATATAAATATAAAAATCCCCAAATCTATTATTTCAAATTAAAAGAAGAAAACTGAAAAAAATTAATTTTGGCAGAAGTTTCATGTTCGTGAATACAGAACATTTAGTTAATTGGCTATATAATATAGAAAACGATTTATAAATGTGCATTTTAAAGTATTTTTTGATTAAATAACTCAAGAACTAGGCTATGTGGAACTATGCGGATAAAATAAATTTTAAAATGAATTCACTAAATAAAAATGATAGACTGCGAATTGATCCGTATTTAACCTTTTATATGTTGCATAATGTTACACTTGACATTCTGCAGCGTTTAATTTTACAGGTTTGTTTGTGCATGAATCGATGTCATGTCGTCATGGACAACACCCCCGGCCAGCCCTATGACGTCAGTCCATGTACTTCTCAGGCTCTGCGTTATCCGGGTTTAAAGCTAGAGAAGCCGGTTATCGAGCATCATCAGGCCGCTGGCCTAAGCGACAACGTTTTGTTTTTATTGTAAATCTAACGTTTTTTTTTTTGGTAAGGTGCGATGGCTCTTTGAAATGGCGCAGAAAGACACGCTGTTACATCTCTTCGCAGGGGGGTGAGTAGAAATTACTTTTATATTCAAACGAAATCAAGGATGACGGTCCCCAGACGGAAGGTCGATAGCGATTTTACGCTAATGTCACGCTCATCTTAGAAGAGACATCAATCTTAAGACTGCTTTTCTTTTATTGATATCTCATCTGTGGTATTTCGAAAATGTGTTTATAAAGAGCGCTGTTGTTAGCTTTTAGCTAGCGGTGTATTAACTAGCCAGCGAAGCATCCAGTCACGCGACGAAAGCGTTTTATATTAGCCTATATAAAAATACGCGAGCAGGTTTAGTGCTGAGGTCACATTGCTATATCGACAGGCTCATACTAATTGTATTATCTGTTGTGAAATATTGCCCGTAGAGTTAAAAACGTATTTAAATATTTAGGTATAGCCTGTCAAAGACCCACAGCGCAGCGTGTTGGGTTATGTAACGTAGTAATGTCCTGAGCCACGAGACGAGGTTGGTTCATCTCTCGCGAGCTCGTCGTGTGCTGCTATTAAAATATGAGATATATGTATATACGCGTTGGTTTAGGAAATAACTAAATACGCGTCAACGTAGAGTTAGTCTGTTAGTGCCTTGCTTTACATAAATATATCCAAGGTCATTCCACAATTATTTACATCCCGCGATCCGTATTTGCTTGCAGTGCTTATCTACTACTAACTAATCACTGATTTTTATTTATTGCTTTCATTTTGTCACACTTTTTCAATAGTACTAGAACACCTGCTCTTAAATGTGGCTCGAGAAGTGCTCGCTTCTTTCAAGGACAGAGAACTTCATGTCAAGAATGCAAGCATGTGCACCAGACTACAGTAGTCAACATTTGAAGCGCATCATAAAAGTTGTCCTAAGAAAAGAATAGGCATTGTTTTTAGTGAACTTTTATGATCCACTTCAAATGTTGGCTACTGTAGAAAGTAATGTATGGAGGTGATATAAAAGCAGCATTGAAGTTTAGCTAGCTAAAGATGTCATATGATTTTTCATAAGTGTTTGAAATAAAGAGTCTTACAGACCCATCAATATGATTTGTGGAATTATGAAGCGATATTGTAAAGACAAAATATTGCGCCATGATGAAATAATAGCCTTTCAGTTATTATACTGAAGGCAAAACGTGACTAATTTTGATTTTAATTATTTTAGTTTGTATTATTGGAGTCTTTTTTTTCTTTCTTAATATTGGAATATAATAAAAAAAAAAACAGTCTATATAAATATAAAATGTATTCAGTTAAAGACCCTCTTCATCTTTTCAATTTTTTTTTTTTAAATACAGTTTTTAATTATAATACTCTTAAAGGCAGAAATGATGTCCTCAAATAAGGTCAGAAAAACAATAAAAAAAAAGCTTGATCGGTTTAGAAGGATGTTTGTATCATATTGTTATTAATAAGTTATTTTTCACTAAGTTAATTTTTTAGCTCAATTGAACATTAGTTAGATTCGGGTGACTTCTTGTGAAGGGCACGGACATCTGCATGTTGGTTTTATTCAAACATGGGCATTACATAATCATGCCTCAAGCTTTGTTTGTGTTACGAAACGGTCTTTTATAAAAACACTACCCTTGATTCTCTGCAAGCTGAATGAGAAGGCAAGCTGTGTGAAGTCAGTCAAGAGAGGACTTGCAGCAGTCCTGGGCTTAAGGGTTTTGCAGAGGATGTCTGCCCTTGTAACTGAATGCGCTTCCTAGACAGATTTGTTAGTAATCTGTCCTTTATTTGCTGTCCTGAGGTTAGAGACGTTGTGTTCTTCTCTTGTCTTGTACTTCTCTAACACAACCTCATGACCTGTTTCAACATGTTTTGACTTCTGCTACACATGATCTGCGATTTGACATCTTACAATTTATTGCCTCACGTCTCAGTGGAAATAAACAAAGTGCAGAACAGGTGATTAAGTCTAATTGCTAGGTACTTTGATAATAAAAAATGTCTTGATTGGACTTTGACTGGATTTTTCCTGTTTCATGAGTTAGCTTTGTTGTTTTCATTTATTTACATGGTCATGTTCTTCATCTCATTTTTCTTTAGAGCCAATTAGGTTAAACTAGTTTAGGACTCTAATCCTTTTATTTTGTAAAGCAAATCACAATCAATGTCACCTGCGTCACATTGTGTCATTTTGGTAAAGGTTAGTTTGTTTTCCTTGACCTCACTCTCATACTCTTGACTCTAAAAACGGGCAGAAAGCCATAAGCGTTGCTGACGCGCACACATATATTTGCGTCTAAAGTTTAGTTTGAACTGGATTCTAGTGTTGCCTCAAACCGCAAATGTAATGCCAAAATTTTGTAATCACAAGATTTTGTCCGTTTATTTAATCTCGAGGTCTTCAACCTTTTTTGGATGCAGCTCAGTTTTTAGGTTTGTATTGTTTTGGGGAAAAAAAAACAAAAAAAACTTTTGACCTTTTATTTTAGATGTATTAACATTCAATAGTTTTAGGACATTGCTAAGATTAATTTATTTGTATGTTTTGGTAAGAAGTCTTATTTTAATAATATAAAATAGTTGTTTTCTATTCTAATGTTTGAAAAATTAAATTTATTCCTGTGATGGCAAAGCAAAATGTCCAGTGCAGCGTGACAATAATACCAAAATGCTGATTTGGTGCTCAAGAAACATTTTTCATTAAGATTGGAAACCGTTGGGTTACTTGAATTAGTATTCATGATTCTTTGATGCTGCATTTTTTTGAAACAACAATGTTTTTTTTTGCTAACTTTAATGTTACATATTTAGTGCATAGTTGCTGAATAATAGTTTTTTTTTTCTTTACAGATGTGGTGGAACCGTAGGTGCCATCATGACCTGCCCCCTGGAGGTGTTAAAAACCAGACTACAGTCATCCGGTCTCACCCTCAGACCTGTTTTCCAGGTCCAGCTGGGCACATTCAACGGTGCTGGCGTCATTAGACCAGGACCTGTCACCCCTGGCTTGCTACAGGTGTTACGGTAAGCAAGGAAGTATAAACAATAGGATGTAGTCATCCACCCTGTGCGTGGATCCGGAACCTGTGTGTAGCGGAGGCTGATGGCTTGATGTCTGAAGGCTGTTATGTAGATGCATTTAGCAAATGGATTTGATCTTCTAAATGAATGCAGATTAAAGCAGTTCTCATCCTGCTGTTAGCTGCTACCGTTGATGATGATGATAAGGGGTGGGGTTTGTTTTATGTAAAGGCAAAAGAGATTGCAAGTGTTCCCTGTCAGTGTCTATTTTGGGTAATTGGGCACAGCATGGCATTGCTCTTAGGAACCAGCACTGTCACATGATGCCTTCTTGCTGTGCTCGGATTACTAGCCTCACTGAGCGTCCCTGGGGGAGTGTACAGGTCTACGTGACTTTCAATTTAGTCAAATGTTTACTGTCTTGAAAAAGGACAGTACATTTAGCCTTTATTGAGGAAGCATTTACCACGTGACTCATTTTAAATAGTTTCTAGTTTAAGGAAAACGTGTTGAAGTAGACGTTTGAATGGCTTTTCCTTTCAGGAAGTTATATATTATCGATTCCTTGTTTTGACAAGGAACGTCTGGAAAGTCATTTTGTGAGAAGCATGATTCATTACCCTCAACATTAAGTATTTATCTGATAAAGAAGATAAATGAAATGAAGATGTATAAAGATGTCAGTAGTTGTACAACATAATTGCAGTGCTCAAAACATACTGTGTAGGTGGATTATAAACTGGTCTCGTGCCATCTGCCTAAAATGTCACACAGTAGTGCTAGATGTCATCTCTCTGTCCTCAACAGGTCAATTCTACAGAAAGAGGGACCAAAATCTCTATTCAGAGGATTGGGCCCAAATCTTGTTGGTGTTGCACCCTCAAGGTAATGGTTCAGTTAATTTTTGTTTAAACCAAGGATAGATTTTAAATTATTAATTCTACAATTTGTTATACATGCATACTTGAAAAAAAAAAAAAGTATAATTACCAAAAACAATCCTTTTGCTTGTAGCTTAAATTTTGAATTAGGAAGAAAAGTTATTGAAAGAGTTCTCTTTTTTTCATATACCTGTACATATTCATAATAATAATAATAATAATAATAATAATAAAACTCCAATATAATGTTATACCAAATTTGTCCATAACAACAACTGTATTTGGATTTGGAAAAATATTAGTTTAAATAACAATAGCTATGCAGTTTTCATGCTGGCGTACTAAACTACAATCAAATTAAAATCACTTCTAAGCTTTTTTTCTGCTTCACTCTTGAATGCACTTATTCTGTGAAAATGCAGTCGTTGTTTCCCACAGTCATCATAGCAGTAGATCTGGGTGCTTATTCAGCTCTTTGTGCAGTTTGTTCCAGACATTCAGCACAGAGAACCGACTGCACTGTCAGGAACTCTCACTGCAAGCTGTTTGGCCTGATAAAAAACATTGGCAGCCTTTCAGCACAAACTGCCCTTTTTCATATTAAAATGAACTCTGCATTGTCACGTGTGGAGAGAGGAAGCAGGGGGTGTCGAATTTAACAGGGTAAAGTGTTCTCCTTCTGTTCTTCTTCAGGGCGATCTATTTTGCAGCTTATTCAAAGTCAAAAGAGACTTTTAATGGGATCTTTGTCCCAAACAGTGGAATCGTCCACATGTCCTCGGCTGGCTTTGCAGGTGATGTCTTAATGTTTATGCAACATTGCTGATAACGTTTCCCAGAACTTGATTACCAAGATGCTTTCCAAGAAAAGTGGGTGATTCCTAATTGCATTGTTTTTCTTACAGCATTCGTCACAAACTCCCTGATGAACCCCATCTGGATGGTCAAAACAAGAATGCAGCTGGAGAGGAAGTATGTTCATGCTGTAGACTTTCACCCGGCTTTATCTTCAGCAGGGAACTTGCATGAGGGCATGACACGCATCTGTATGAGACCCTTGAGTTAAGAGAGCACATCCCCAGATACTTTTTTAGGATGGGATGTACAAATAATTAGCACTGTCTCTGTTACGCAAATGTCATGATGATTAGCATGTGATCCAATCTGCTGCAGTGCAAATATCCACCTCGACGCAGCCGTCAGGGCTTAGCAGGCATGTTCTACATTTGCGCTATAAAAAGCGCAGTCAGTAAACTGCTAGAGTCAGATGAGAGAAGTATGTTAGATGGTACAGTCTCAAAATAGTCTGGCATCTGATTCTCCCTCCCACTCCACGTGCAAACCACATGGTGCAACCTTTCAAGTTTTTGGCCTTGATTTTTAGTATTCAGTATGTGAACTAGGCTTTGAAAGCAGAACTGTTACCTCAGAGTTAATCGTGTTGAATTGTTGACCTTTGAAATCCATTTCTTCTTGATCACCTGACCGACTGTTTCTTTGTCCTTCAGGGCACGTGGGGAGAAGAAAATGAACGCGTTACAATGTGCGCGGTACGTGTATAAAACAGAAGGTATGCGAGGTTTCTACCGGGGCCTAACAGCATCGTATGCCGGCATCTCAGAGACCATGATCTGCTTCCTTATTTACGAGACGCTGAAGAAGTACCTAGCACAGAGTCGATTCACCACGCCTGACACAGACACAGAAAAAGGCGCTACAGATTTTCTGGGCCTCATGGCTGCTGCTGCATTTGCCAAGGGTTGCGCCTCCTGCATAGCTTATCCACATGGTAAGTTGTTATTACCTGTCAGCCAGTGTAAACCAGCATCAGCCGGTCTCTGTCTAAAGATAAACACTGATTGCTTGCTCTTGAGCAGTAGACCTGCACTTTTATGACAGGACTTGGAGTGCAGGACTTGGAGTGTTTACGTAATGTGTGTTTAGTGTGTATTTGTTATGCATATATGTGTATATATTTATATAAATTACATCATGGATTAATTTATTTAATATATACATGCATATTTAGTCTTGCATATATACTATATATATATATACATATAAATATACACAGTACACATATATATATTATGAAAACTAATTATTTAACAGAATTAAAAATAACATTTTAGTAAACATGGGTTTACTATAAATAAAAATAATAGTTGAACTAAAGTAACCACACATTAACATGGTTTTGCTGGAACTGTTTACTAGCCATTTAGCTTCACCATGGTATTTGTGATTATACTAATTGTAATCAATCTGAATGACTATAGCAATGCACACATACAGAGCGGGTGATCTCTGTGATGCCCAGATCTACAAAACAGCCCCTCTCACCTCTGTAATAAACACAGAGGTGTTAGTCCCGTCCGAAATGGTGCATAAACATTCACAGAAACTAACAAGTAGTAAAAACAGTCCCTTCTGAATAGGGCTTATAGGGCTTATTTCTCCTGATTTTTAATGACCATCCTTTCTTGGTGTGTTTTCCAGAGGTAATTCGGACACGACTAAGAGAAGAAGGAAGCAAATACAAGTACTTCTTTCAGACAGCGCGCCTTGTGGCGGTGGAAGAGGGATACGCAGCTTTTTACAGAGGACTCATTCCACAGCTCATCAGACAGATCCCCAACACAGCCATAGTGCTGTCCACCTACGAGCTCATTGTCCATCTGCTGGGTGAACCCTCCAAATGAAGCTGAACACTACAAGCACAAAGATACTTTTGACCTGCAGCTAAAGTGGACAGAAAAGAATCCATCCTGAACAGGGATGTTTATTTGAATTACCCAAAGACATTAAATAGCTTCTTTTTTTATTTTGCGTTGACTGCGTATGCTATCAGAGCAGTTTTGCCTGTTTGTGTGTTATGTAAGTGGCGCATATTGCATAGCTACTCCAAGATGTTTATGTATACTGTATCAGTGTACAGCAAAAAGTCATCAGAATATACAAATAGTGCTTTTAAGTTAACTAATTTATTCTTATTATAAGTAGCAGCACTGTTTGGTTTCTTTTGCGGTCTTTTGAAGTCTTTGGAACTATGATATGGTATGTTTTCAAGTGTTTTGGAGTTAATCATTAGTGGATCCGGGTTTTATTATGAAGTCGGCAGGAATACAAATGATACTGTAATGGGGGTGTAGAATAGCTTATTTGTAGCCGATAAGCTCACATTGCAATATTTTGTAACTCTTTCCTGCTTTATGACAACTAGTAGCACTGGAATCTGACCAATCAATTCCATTCACCTCTAGAACACCTCATTTACTAGAAAGCTGTCATCCATTTACTGTATGTTACGTTATTCATCTTTTACAGATAATAAGGGCCTTGATGCATATGCTGCTGTTGGTTTAATAAAAAATTATGGAAGTTCTATTTTTTGTTGTTGCTGAAAATGCACAGATAAAATGAGCCACATTAATAAATATACCTTTTTAAGTCTGTTTGGATGGATTTATGACTTTTAGCAAGACTTTGAAAACAAAGGCAGGAGTCAATAATCCCAGGATCCTTGCTGTTTACGTGAACGTTCCAAAACATGAACAAAGAACACGATCTTTGAGCCTTCTAGTAGATGATGTATTATCTCTTGTGCCACAATTCTGTACAAAGTGAGAGGCGTGTATGAATCGGTTGTTTTGTTTCGAAGATAATGATTAAGTAATGTCAACATACCTGTTCTATCTAAATTATGATTTTACTTGCGATTACTGATATTTTCTACACAAAACTTCTAGGTGACTAAAAGTTGACAATCCACTGTTCATTTTTATTTTTTATTATATATACTTATGTTGTAATATCTTAGTAAAGCTTGTGAATGACTGTAACATGCTTTGCCTCAAGAGGGCAGGTTTAAACCATATAAACCTGCTTTCGTTCATTTTCCTGAACAGGCGAGATTTTCAGTTAATTAAGCCACGGCGTATAATAACTACAGCAAAGGACTTTCTGCAAATTTCAGCGTAAACGAAGACAAAACACAAATAAAGTTATTGGTTTAAAGTAAAAGTAAATAAAAAATGCAAAATCTATAAATATTTAAAACAACGCAAACATTAATTACTGTGAAATATAGGTGCAAAAAATATGTACAAAATATTTTTTTTTTCATTTTTCTCCCGTTGTAGAAGTGCAACTTTTATTTTGACAGCTCTAGATGCTCGCGCTCATGACCTGGATATGTCCATGTTGTAGATAGACGCGCGCTTCTGTTGCCGCATGCACTTCTCCAGCGTGTGGCTTCTTGTGAATAACACTACAATCAATATCCCGTTTTGCAATGGAAGCGCTGAACCAAATATTACTACAGTACCCGCCATTTGTAGTTGGAGGCGTCGGAGCAACGGCGATCGCTGCAGGAGGAGCGCTAATCTACAAAATTGCTACCAGGTATTGTGTCCCTCCCCATAAGATGTCGCTGGGCCTCGTATTACAGACATGATTGTTGAGCTAGGGCTACGGAATAACACTGCCGTTTTCATGGTTTCCTATATCATTAACATAAAATGTCAGCAGTATCTTCAACAGTTAGGCCATGAATAATGCTTGTCGACGCGCAGAGCTGTTGAACGGCGCGCGCTATGCAAACAAGCGCACGAGCTTTCGTAAAATGGCTTTCAGGCTTATCTGTCTGTGATGCTTAAAACATCAAAATCACAATCATACTAGTATTTTTCACCAAAACTACTACAGCTATTGCTATTTCCGTAAATAATTTATAAAAAAAGTTGTTTAATTTATTTATTGTTATTCTGTTATTTTGATGATAGCTGGTTTAGTTAACACCCAGGCTATTGCAGTTAATTATGTTACTGTAAACTTATTACCCTGGTTAGAGCAACTTCTTCGGAAAAGCCTCGTTTATATCAAAATGGTGTGTGTAATGCTAGACTGAACTCAAAAGAGGAAGATCCCAACTTCTTTTATTGTTATTACACAAAAGCTGGGCTCTTATTTTATGAATCAGTGTTTCAACTGTCTATTGCAAGGTATTAATTAAAATTATTTAGTAGGTTGTGGGATAGTAAGATCAGTACATTTCAAGGATTGTAGTTCTTTTAAATTTCTAAGTAATATTAAACATGCCAGCACTTGTCTTAATGTGGATGACGGTATCATCTTTTGTCTGAGATGATGAGTTTTTTACTGTAATCAAGCCTCTATCAGCCTGTAAATAGAAACTCTATTCATGCTACTGTAAGGTAATCAGTCTCAGGTCTTAAGACATTGATTGTGCTGTGTGGAAAAACTAAATCTCAGTTTTACATTCCATTCAGTGGATTTACATCAATTTCCACTGAAAGTTTCTAGTGTTTCACGGAAATTGATACAGCCAAAAACATTGTGTCACTGTGTTCCTAGTTCCTATCAGACTGCAGGATTATTGTCTGTCTGCAGAACAGGCCTGTTAACCGAGTACCAGTTTTGTGGTGTTGATGGTTGTATTGTCTTACAGTTGTTTTCTGTTATCAATGCATGGGAATTTGCAGCAGTGCTCCTAAACTCAACCCTTTTTATTTGACAGGAAAAAACCAAGTCATGTCAAAGTGAATTGTTGGTTCTGCAATCAGGACACAGTTGTCCCCTATGGGAACAGAAACTGCTGGGATTGTCCGTACTGTGACCAGTATAATGGCTTTCAGGAGGTATTGATTTTATGTTTCTAAAATTTGTTTGTTGCAAGGTTTTGAAAAGACAACAATATGAACTTACATGTGTTTATTTATACACTACCTTTCAAAGTTTCTGCTAGTTTTTGTATTGTTTGTTTGTGAAAGAAGTCTCACCAAGAATGCATTTATTTAATTAAAAATATGATATAACTTTAATATTATGAAATATAACTTTTAAATGGTCATGTATTACTGTGGTAGCAAAATTGAATTTACAGCAATCATTGATTCAGATTCAGGATTCTTTGGTGAATAAAAAGTTCAAATTGAGCGGCTTTTAGATATGCTGTAAATCAGTCAGTGTCAAGCAAATGCGTTTTTATTTTTATGCTTGTTTTGGTAGAACGGGGACTACAACAAACCCATTCCTGCTCAATACATGGAGCATCTCAACCATGGGGTTTCGGCCGGTGTCCCGGAGTCTCCGAAGACTCTGCAGTGGGTCAACTGCCAAATGCTTCTGTGCAAGAAGTGCAACAACAACCAGACTCTGAAGATTAAGCAGCTGGCCTCGTTCATCCCCAGGGATGATGTAGGTTTATAATTCACCCATTTCATTTCAAGACAGCCATGTACTAACTAAGATACGCTTTTAGTAGCCATCAATACTTAAAAGTTGAATTCATTTATAAACTTGAAAAGCATCAGCTCAAAGACAACTAACGTGTGTGCTTTTGCAAGTTTTAATGCACTGTGTTCTCCATAATGGCAGGAAAACTATGATGAGGAGATTGAGGTATATAAGCACCACCTTGAGCAGACTTACAAGTTGTGCCGGCCGTGCCAGGCGGCAGTGGAGTACTACATCAAACACCAGAACCGACAGCTGCGGGCTCTGCTCTTCAACCACCAGCTCAGACGCAGTCGGGATGCTGATAAAGCCTTTATTAAGGTGGTGATATATATATTTATATGCTTTCAAATCAAGGCTCGAGACTTGACATGAAAAATAAAGAAGATTCCACTTGTGTATGTTCAAGAAATCTCAGAAGACCGATTAAGTGTCAAGAGCTCGACATGGAAAATTGCACTGAATTTAGATGCTGCCCAGATAAACCTGCATTTTTACTACAACCTAGGTATCGTTTGCAACGTGTATCAAGTGTGATTAATGATCATTCTGTTACTAGTGTTTTCTTAAACCGCAGATAAATGTGTGGAATTGATTGCTAGAGATAAGAAAAAACTTGTTCTCTCTTGCTGCTTTTGTGTCCTGGGTATTTTAATGTGCAGCTACTGTTGATTCAAGTGTAGTTTTTAATCAAGCTTAGCATGCAAGTATCAAATGCTATTCCCTTATCGAGCGATCTTCTTTTTTTTTCATGCTTTTCTTCAGAACACCTACACACTCACCACACCAGCCTGGCTGGTCTTGCTCCGAGTCCTTGCGTTTCTCGCCTGTGCCTTTCTTGTAGCTGTGGCTTTGTCTGGATCTGGAGATGTGGCCTCCTCCATCTCGCAGGCATTAAGTGGAGGAATCAACCCACCTAAACGCCCCCTTCAAAATGACAGTGAAAGCAAGGCTGAGGAGGGCAGCATGATGTGGGATGATCTGGTGGGTCTTCTGCCAGAAAAGGCTGTGGAGAACGCTCGGCTTGTCTGGCAGTCCGGAAGCGACCATCAGATGGCCGTGGCCTCTGTTGGTCTCCTAACTTGCATCACAGGTGTCTTAATGGCAGGATCTGTCAGGTGAACAAATAAAATTACACATCATTTATTTAATGGAAAACTACATTTACCAATTTGTTTGAATTTTTTTGATTTTACATATTAAAAAAATGTGTACGCATATATGTTATTGTCATATGTAATATTGTTACACAAAATTATTTGATGAAAGTATGTGAAGTAGATATGTATTTTAGAACAGGTAACACTTAGACTAAGACTTTTCCCTCGATAAATTCGTAATTTGCTGCTTATTAATTGTTAATACGGTAGTTGTAAAGTTAGGTAATTGGTAGGATTAGGGGTGTATAATTACATGATAGGTGGAATAAGGCATTCCTGTATGTTTATTATATGCTTAGCGCTAATAAATGTCTAATATTCTAGAAATATGCATGCTAATAATAAAAATTATTTTATAATTAATGTAAGAATGTGTGTGTATAAAATATACAATTATTCAGCCTAATTCATTTTTTTAATCAAAGATATCTGACAATATCAAGATGAATTTGTTCTGACACAGATGCGTAAAATTATATTATATTTAAATATGTTTGTGGTATAGAATGTAAAATTGATAGTGATTTTTAGAATTATTTCATTAATAAATGTGTATATAGAAAGATATATATATACAGTATATATGAGAGAGAGAGGATAATTAATACATATATTTTAATTACTATATTTAATTTAATTAATATATACATATATGTGAACTTATTATAATTCTAAATTTAAATACATTTATCTTCTTCTCTAGGTTGAGGAGGATTGACGCTGTCGCTTCTGTACTTTGGCTTCTGGTTATATGTTTTTACCTGGCTGAGTGTTACCTCAAGACGGACGTCCCTGATTGGCTGGAAACGGTCAAGTTGGGCATCACTTCTGTGTGTTGTCTGGTGGGATTCGCTGCCGCTGTGGCAACTCACAAATCCACGAGTCAGAGAAGAGCCAGAGGTCGCAGGTCAGAATCTGAGCAGTGACACTAAGATAAGATATTTTATGGGATCTGTAATCGAGAACAGTTTTGGGACATTTAGAATCAAGGGTTTGAGTTTTGCTTTTTGTTTTGTTTCATTTTTTTTTCCTCTCTCAGATTGGGAACATTTTTCTCCCAAATGTATTTAGTTTACACTAACTAACTAATGCACTCATTATAAACCTCACTTGCCAAGATACTAATAATACAAAAGGATTTGTTTTTTTTTACCGTGCTTGACCTTGTCACTATGTGCCTAGTTTGACAAGGCAGAGCATGTCAATATTACATTTGTTTTGGTTCAGGATGAATTGACAGGTTTGGGGTTGCTTGTGAAGATACAGACACTTTCTAGAAGGAATAATTTTGTTCATGCATCTAGCGGTGTGTAATGATATGCAATGGTGCATCAGGGTTTTGGAATTGTATTTTCCCTGGTCCCTTGCATCATTTAACTTAAGCTAAAATGTACAAAACATGCAACTTAAACTACTTAAAACTATACCCACTATATTAAACTGTAACAAAACTACTGTATTATGCCAATACTGCTCCGATCTCATATTTGCAATCTCATAACAGAAGTGTTATTACCAGTATTCAGTAGCTAACAGCACATCAATATGTTGGACCTGTGCTATATTTTAGCTCAAGTACCTCAAGTGAGGTTAAGCTACATTTAAGAGAGTCTCAAAATATGTGTCTCTTTGTTTTGGTTCCTAAATAACTTGAATTTCAAGTCTGTCTCCACCACCGAGTTGATTTTTGTCATTGTTACCTCAGTACAGAATTTATGAAATTTTTTTCAGACAATTAGCCAACTTTGCATAGCACTATACTTATTATACTATGAACTAGATTATATAAAGAGCACTGCATTGTCATTTAGTTGGAATATTACTAACCGCACTAAAGCTCTATAATACATAGCCATCTCTTTCAAGTGTCTAAACAAAAAGAGACACATTTTTTAAAAATAATAAAGCTTTGTAGGGCTTGTATGGAAAACTAAACCTGTTGTATTTCTGCTGTGGTCTAGAAACGTGACAGTACGACTGTAGATTGTATGTTTGTGTATTTCCCAAGTTACTGTATGCATGTGGCATATGCTGTGAAGTTGTTTTTTTGCTGTGATCAAAGTACTAATGTGACTTAGACACTTACTGTCTGCAACTGTTCTATTCTGTTGTTTAAATCAATTATGTCCATCTCCGTAAGATGTGTATCAACTTATGCAAATCATTGGTACCTCTCCACCTCCGGCGAGCTTTAATATTTATAATACTGTATTCCCAAAAGGTGAAACGTGCCTAATGTAAAGCTAACTTTTTCATTAACTTTTTTTTTAATGACGTTTGAGACATTTCACGTATTTAAGGTATTTAACTGTAGACATCAGTATTGTTGAATATTTAGTATCCTCATTATTATTATAGTTTGTTTGCCAATGCTGATAACTACAGCTTTGGTTGGTAACTACAAATAATGATGGGCATTTAGACTTGACACTGAAACAAGTATCTATTTAGGATGTATAAAATTTATAGCAGTGTATTTTTGCGATTTTATACTTGATCCTTTGACTATTTAATTTCTGAAATAGTCTGTCCGGAAGTATGTTGCCTCCCCAATTTTTATGTGATTTGAAATGTGAGCAAATAAGTAAAACTGACTTGAACATTGAGGATATCATGTGGTAGAACCTGTCAAAATGAAATCACAGATCTGTGCATGTTGTATCAGAAGGCGCATGGTGATCTCAAAGAGGGAGTATTTAAGGAATATTAGCAATTCTGATATTGGTACTTGTAAAATCCAGTTTCTTGTTAAGTTAAATGGTTAGTTCAGTCAAAACTGAAAATGGGATGTTTATCTTCTTACCTCCAGGGCAAGATGTTGGTGCCTTAGTTTCTTTAGTAGAACACAAACTATTTTTAGGCTCTTAACTAACCAAATTAAACCTTACGACTCATGACGATACATTGAGGTGATAAGACGCTAAACGATTGGTCTGAACACATGCTAAAGCACGTTGATGTGTCATACGCTGTATGCTGTGAATGAGTGGAGTACAAAAGTGATATAAATACAGTTTTTTGCACCGACCAATCTTTTTGTATCTTAACACGTCAATGTATCGTCATGAGCCGTTGGGTTTAATTTGGTTTTGGAACATTTGGTGCCCATTGACTTCCATTATATGGCTGACAGACTGCAACGGTTTGAGTTAAAAATCTTCTTTTGTGTTTTACTGAAGAAACTAAGTCACCTACATCTTGGGTGCCCTGGGGGGTAAGCAGCTACACATTACATTTTTTAAATTTTTGGGTGAACTATCTCTTTAAGATTTTGACTTGAACTGTTTAGATCTTATAAGGAGTTCAGTTACCATAAAACAGTAAACTAGAATGCCAAGTGCATGTGAATGTTTTGTGTCTTGTGACCATTACAAATCTATTTGGAGCTTTTTGATACTTTTTTTTACCCACAGGCTGGAAAAGGTTTGACACTTTGTGGCATTGTTGTGCTTTTCTTTTATATCATCAACACCTGATCAGTGGTTTCTGGTGATTTTGACATGGAATGACCCCAAAGAAAAAATGTGAAAGTGAGCAACTTCATTGTTGAATAGTGTGAAACGGTTTCCGTCCAGAAACGTAAGCTCAGTTTTCTAATAATGTTGTGTTTTGAGTGAAGCAGCATGTTGGAGCTGTACACTTGGGTTGTAATTGCATCTCTTTATACTTGTATTATTTAACCCTATTATAAAAGTGTAATAAAATGCTGATAAAATGCGAACTGTGTGTTTGCCATTTTTTTTTACATTTATTTAATCTGCATTAAAAGTTGTTTAAGATGGAAGCTTGTTGTGCTTTTATAAATGAGAGATAAAAATGAGCGTGACGGCATTAAATGTTTGAACTGGGTATCTGCCGAGCTATTATTAATTTGTAATTTCTAAAATTGTTCATATTTTTTATCTATACACATTACTGAAATCTACTACATTCAAATGAGGAGCGATAATCAGACGCACCATTTGACAGAATCTTCTTTTTTTTTTTTTTTTGTCTTCAAGCTTTTGAATCCTAGAAAAGTTTTTGCACTTTAAGTGAAACAGAATACAGTGTTCCTCTATAGCAGTAACTAAAGAGATATATGCTGTATGACGGCCAGCAGTGGACTTATCCTCTTCTGTCTGTTGCAGGTATCTGTCTGGCAGTTCTCCTGGGCCGTACTACAGTAATCACTGTCCCTCGCTGTCTACACCTGTGTCTGCATCCTCTACCTTCATCCCAACGCCACCCCCCAACCTGACACAGCTGCTCATCCGCCAGCAAAGCCAAAGAACACGCAAAGCCTTGCCCTCCTCGCTGCCTGGGCGCCTCAACAGGGCCCTCTCTTTGGGAACCATCCCATCCCTTGCACGAGCAGGTAAAGCATAAGATACACACATTGTCATAAAACATATATTTTTTAATTAATAAATTGATAGAAAATATATATTGATCAAAATGAAGTAACATTTGAATATCTTTTAAAATGTTTTTTTATTCCTGATATGGAAGCAGAATTTTCAGAATTATTACTCCAGTGTTCAGTATCACATCAATCAGAAACTATTTTAATATGGTGATTACGTTTCTTATTATTAGCAATGTAAAAACCAGTTTTTGCTACTTATTTTTGTAGAAACTGATACACTATCCGTTCAAAACTTTGGGGAAAGTAAGTTTTATTCAGCAAATACATTGATCACAAAACGGAATACATTTATCGTGTTTTAAAAGATTTATATTTCAAAATAAATGCTGTTCTTTTAAACGTTCTATTCATCATGTGGTTTATGCCAAATATTGAGCAGCTTTTAACATTGGTAATAAAAACTATTAGTAATTTTTTTGTGTTCGTGTGAATAATTAGTTGTGTCAAAATTTGTGCATTAACGCAGGGGCGGGCCAAGGGTTGGCCACCCCACTCATAACTGCTGCTTCTGTCACTTTTTCTTTTGACAAGAAGTGCATTTATTTAGTCGCAGAAGGTCTTCACGACCACATCAAACAGGAGACGTTTTAGACGCGTGCTGCAAAGGCCAAGTGCGAGCAAACAAGCATGCAAACGGTACTGTTTACCAGTAGACTCACAGTAGCCTGTATCCTTTCATTTCAAAGCATGAAATAAACTACATACATGCAGTGTCATGGCCAGCAAAGTCATGAAGCTACCAAAAAGACAATTATAGCTGCCTTAAAACTGCACAAGCATTTAATATATTTGATGAGTCACATTTAAAAACATGTCTGAATTTCAAAACACTGAAATGGTTTTTAAAACTGTCCTGGAGCAGACTGCCTCAGAATCGGAAAATGTAAAAAGAGTTGAGAGTAAATAAGATTCAATGTCAGAACCATGTCACATTCAGCAGCGGCAGCTTTTAAAGAAATAACAAAACAACCTTATAACCAGCTGCTGTGATATCTATTAAAAGACAAAGAAAAAAGAGTGAGAAAGAACTTTTACAGCTTCAAGGATTCATCCGTTTAATTTTGAATTGTTTTAAGTTCAATTAAATGAAGTTATGTTAAATGTTCAAATTAATTGCTTTGTAATATTGAATGGCTAATCAATGATTAAATCTTGATTATTTCCAGAAAAATATGCAATTAATTAGTTTATTTTATCGATTGACAGCACTAATAATGTTTAAGTATTTTATTTTAGTTTGGTTTTTTTATTAAGCGACGCTGAGTACTGGAGTAATGGCTACTGAAAATTCAGCTTTCCATCACAGGATTAATTACATTTTAAAATATGTTAAAATAGAAAATTATAGAAAAGTATAATTTTACGCTTCTTTACAACATTACAGTGTTTGCTGTGTAGTCTACTATTATGAATATTTCAAAACATTTTAAATAAAAGTAATTATTTTTAAATGGATATTGTCTATAATAGTCATTTAATGTCAAAAAGCCTTCAGTTTCTTTGTGAGGTTAAGAGCAATGCTGCTATGGTGAGAGGCACCAGGTGCTTTTTTGTGGAACCAATGCAGAAGTGCATGATGGGAAAGATGTGGGTCACTGACTGACTGAATGCATGGAACAAGGAACTCTCCTCACTCTTCACCCCAGACGGTGCCGCACCTAACAGGGGAATTTTGCCAACTGCCAAAGAAAACTGCGAAGTGTGATTGAGAAATAGTCTTTGAGTATCTCCAGCTACCTGTATGCTACAGGGATTTTCCCACTGCTCCAAGTTTCAAGTTACAGGAAGTTACATTACTTTATTAACAGGGTCTCTGTTTTACCTTTTAATTTATTTTTTTTATTGTTATTTTTTTCAGGGAAACAACAAATTTTCTCTGTCCAGTGACACATATTGACCACAGGCTATCAAACTCCAAAAGCGGAGTTGTGTGAGGTACATTATCCTCTGATAATAACCTCCATACCACCTCTTATCAAATATGGCACAGATCACATTTTGGATCAAAATGAAAAGAAAACAAAAACAATTGAATAACTATTAAAGTAGCAAAAATGTTTTGATTCCTGTTTATCCATTAAAGAAACGTTATCTAATTGACTCACGGTTTTGAGATTGCATAACCTACCAACATTTTGTTTATATTGTATATTATAAGGAATGGCAGGGGCAACAGCTTGGTTTGCCATAGCTTTTAACTTTGACCTGTCAGTAAAAGGGACTTTGTAATACACACAGGCTTTTAAAGCCTGGGATCAGGGTGATGTCGGGAGTGGTGTTTAAATAACTGTTGTGAGACGGTAGAAGAATCATGGTTCGTTTCATGTGTGGATCTTCAGACGAGACCAGATGAGATGGCAAACGTCAGCCTCCTTTAATCAGATGCAGTGGCTCGGCAGGTGTGATTAAAAAGGGCCAGAGCTTGATCTTTACGTTCTTGATTTAATCACACACACTCGTCTGAAATCTCAGCGTTTGATTCATTTCCATCTCATCACGTTATATAGAGATGGATATGTAATGGTGGTCTTCAACGGCTGACAAATTAGCTCTAAAAAAGAGTCCAGTGAGATCTCTCACAGCTTGTTTTTTCAGAGGCATTAGAGTATCACTCATCTCTCCATCACACTTCCACAGGACGTCTTGAAAATGCTTTTGTGTGAGCAGGGCCTGTACCTGCTCCATCATGTACCTTCACCCATCTGCTCTATAATGCTCCGTAATGGTTCTGCTCCTCTGCAGCTGTGTTGGCTCCACGTATGGAGACATTCCTGGAATGACAGAATGAGTGTGTTAAATGTCTTTACTTCGCAGTTGGATGCTTCTGTTGTATCAGGAAAATTGCTAGGTATTTCGGTTAGTCTTTTGTTGGGATAGCTGTCTTTCACTTTTTGAGGAAATAGCCATGAAGTCAGTTTTCACAGAATAATCCTATTGTTCTGAAAATTTATAATGATGAGCACCAAATTGTCTTTGAAGGATCATGTGACACTAAAGACTGGAGTAGAAATGATGCTGAAATTCAGCTTTGCATCAGAGGAATAAAATTCATTTAAAAAATAGAAAACGGTTATTTGATTTGGTAATAAAAATACTTTACAACATTACCACTTTTACTGTATTTTTGATTCCGTAAAACATAAAAATAACTCCTGAACTGTTGTGCTGGTTTATTCTTTTACTTGTAGATTCAGGTTTCCTGTTCAGTGGGAGTAGACCATCTTCACAGTGTAAAGACTCTCCTCCTTCAGGTAACTGAAGAAGTGAAGGCAGTGTTTTATATATATGTGTGTGTGCGTGCGTGCGTGCGTGCGTGCGTGCGTGTGTGTGTGTGTGTGACCTTGGACCACATAACCAGTTATAAGGTAAAATTTTACAAAACTGAGATGTATACATCATATGAAAGCTTAATAAATAAGCTTTCTATTGATACATGGTTTGTTAGGATAGGACAATATTTGGCCGAGATACATCTATTTAAAAATC
>JAUCMT010000054.1:7371934-7388861 GCA_032357475.1 Enteromius thamalakanensis | reverse complement strand
GACCCATGCAATGTATTTTTGGATATTGCTACAAATAAACCCCAGCGACTTAAGACTGGTTTTGTGGTCCAGGGTCATGTAAATTCATCAGTCACAATGCCGTATGATAAAACATGGTAAAACAATTTCCTTTCTATTTCAATAGATTACTACTCTCTGAAATCTGGAAGCCGACCCTCCTCTCCTGGACCCTCTCCAACCCCTTCCGTGGCAGGATCCGTCACTTCCACCTCCAGCTCCGCCAGGCAGCGCCGGCCACTCATCAGTCCGGCCAGACTCAACATCAGCGGGCAAAAGCTGCGACTCTTTTCCTCTCCTCTGGAGCCTCTAAGTTTGGCCTCACCACCTCCGTTTCTTTCAGAGCAAAACCACATCCACAGCGGAGGATTCTTGCCTGATGTTCCACACTTCCACTCACAGAATCATGGTATAGAACACTTTTGGATATTTAATCTAAATGAATGTCATAAAGTTACATGAATATCTTCAAGAGACGCATGGTCTTTAATTAATATCCTTGACCAATAAAATGTGTTCTTGACTAATGCAACAAATATATCTGTGGTACTAATGAGTGGTTTTACGATTCAGGGCCACAAAAATGTTCTTTATATGTACCTATACTTCTCAATATGTGAACTCTTAAGATTGACATAGATATGATTTTGTTTGAGATTCAGGTTCAGTGATCGATGAGGGCAGTGTGTTTGAGCATGTAGAGAAACGAATGGGCAGCTCCTCCGGGTCTTCAAACTGCCATGTAGACACGACCACAGGAGAAGGAACTGACAGCAAGCCTGGATGGAAAGGTGCAAATATGATGCTCATTAGAACTGCAGGGTTTAAACTAGTCAGGTTCTGCATAATTATTTATTGTTTGAATGTTTTTGTCTTTTTCATAGGGTTTTTGGGCCTGACGCTTTGGCCTGGTCTACTGTTTACCAGCCTGACAATTAACTTAACCTTTATCGGTTTCTATCTTTATTACAATTGGAGATGAGCATATAGAAGAGACCTTAGGAGTTCAAGGTCAAACTGGGATATACACTGGTCTTTGTCACCTGTGCGTGCGGTAAATCTGGGATCTTTGCAGGAAATACGTGGATAGCAGTTTCCTGAGGTGACGACTACAACTTTATTCTTGCTGCTCAACTATTGTGGATATAATAAGAAAAAATGAATTCTCAAATAAAAGAAAAGCCTGTATCCTCTTAACTTGAGCTCTGTTAAATACAGCTGAGATTCTAAAACATGTTTTTGTGCATGTTCGGTCATTTTTTGTGTTTTTAAACACTGGATGTGTTTCAGACTGTGCTGTTTAGTTTAACAGAATGATGTCTGTTGGGCATGTGATGCATCTTTATAAAACATTTATTTGACGACATTGCCATATTGCTGTACATTTAAGTGTTTCTGTTTATCCTACATCCTGAATATCATGTCATTATCGCATTGATGTGATACTACAGTGCAATATGTTTGTGTTGAGCTACTTTTGTCAGCAGTGTGACACTGAAAGATTTGGTTTAGCAAATGTCTGTTAAAATGTCCATTGAGCCTTTGACTCTGTTTTATGATTCAACTCATAATGTCAATGGAAATAATTGAATTTTTGTACATACATAAAAAGTGTTTCGATTACCAGACTGAAATAAATCTCCATTGTAATAGTTATACATTAGTTTTGGTGTCTTGTTTATTTTTTAGATAGCTTCCTCTGGCATTTTATATAACAAATATTGTTGGCCAATTGACAAGTTTCTTATACTCCTGTTTTTTTGGTAAAAGCGTCTGCTAAATGCATAAATGTACATATAAAATGCTCACTTGCAGCATTCAGAAATTCTGCGCATTTTAAGTCAGTTGCTCACTGTCAGTAGTGTAGGTAGTTTTAAAGGGTTTTACTTGATGATCTTGATAGTCAATTTTGTTGCAGTTCCCATGAGGTGTTGGAAACATGCATTTCTTGCATGTTGCCTTTTTTAATGGTGTTGGTGAATAATGCAATCCTTTTACGTTTTTTTAAAAAATGTTAGGGAAAAATATACAAAACTGAAAGTAAAATTATACGAAGTGCTCCAGAGTACCGGTTTATCTTTCTCCATCACTGGCTGGGTGTAGACAGTCTGTCTCCTGAAAGAATGATACTAATCTGGATTCTCTCAGTATAGAACTTTATACAGCTCCGAGCGGGTGGTTATTTGAGATATGATTTGGTAACTTGTAACTAGAGGTTTAGAAGATGGATTTCTGATGTATATTCTCTAACGAATGTGCTGACTTTAATGAAGGGAACTGAAGATCTGAGACACTGTAGATGCACATAAAGATGAAACTGGCAGAGGGGAAAACCCCCCCCCCCCCCCCCCCCAAAAAAAGGGGCAAGTTAATACATGCATCTTGTTGTAAGAATGTTTTATGTTCATGTAAGACACATTCAAACTGAGGACATTAAGTGGTCAATTACATATACTGCACATTCTTTAAATCATATTACTGTCATTTTGCAATATATACATTTGAGAATTAAATTTTTTTAATGAATTGTTTAAACTATATAATGTTAAAACATCAACAGAGCTCAGAACATTTCAGAATATTTCTCACTGCAGTTATAAACGCACTTCAATACTGTTTTCACTTGTTAACATTAGTTATTAGTTACGTATAGCAATAAATAACTGCATTAACTAACAATCATAAAAATACTTATATTAACTTTATAGTTATATTATATACACATATAAATTAATATTATTTAATGGACCTGAGCTAATATGAACAAACAATGATCTGACATTAAAAAATTATAAATATATTGCAATAGATGTGCTGCAAATCATTAGTAAATTTTAATTTGTGTATTAACTAACCTTAGTTAATGAACCTCACTATAAAGTGCTTCCGCAATTAAAGTCATTCAGACTAATTTTAAGCTCAACCTAAAATTCAAGTCTTCGTATAATTATAAATACTATTTTTTACTTTTTAAATAATCTAGCCTTCCTTTTACAGCTCGTATTTCAAGAAAAAGGCAATATTTTGCATACAGACGGCTATGTCTTATTATGTTGAGAATATAGCCTCATCTACAAAGATCTTAACAAGGCGCCAGCTTTGATTGAACGTGTCGTTTATTTGATTGGACGGAGCAGTTGTGGGAACGCTTGTGCAGTGAATGAAGTTAACAGATCAGATGCTCTTTGTTCTTGAAACACGCGCAGTCCAAAAAATCCCAAATGGATTAGGTAGTTAAATGTGTTTGAATGTTATATATGTGTCTATAATATTATTAATATCTTAAATATTTAGGCCTGCGGATAAACTTTTAAAAATACGATAAACGTTGACAAAATAATTTGCAATTTGAAATCACAAACTTTAGCCTACAGTTTTTAATATAATAATTTAAATTCAATTGCACGATCAACTCACAGCATGTTTTATATTAAATCTAATGTTTTAAATTCAACTGCACGATCAACCAACATGAATAACAAGAGTAAAAAGAGAACCTTATTCCTATTTTATTAACGTTAGCCTTAACGCAATTAGCAAGTGTTTTTTTAATACCGGCGACATCAAACAGATATGTTTACTGTAACATTTACCAAGCAGTCAAAATACGTCTGTGAACCTCGCGCGCCTCTTTCATGTTTAATTCGCGAACTTTTGACCTCTACTTCACGATCCCGACAGGAGGCAGGGCAGGTAGGTGGAGACTAAAGCAAATCCGACGCACACCTGGACACTTTTAACTTTACACCTGTGCTGTTCGCTGAAGAGAATTTCTCCTTTTCATTCATCCAGCTCAAGCCCATCTCATGGATCGCAGCGCGGGGTCTGATAACCTGCGCGATACCGCAGAGGAGGGCCAGGGGACCGCGAGGGATGGAGGAGCCGCTCCGGTACCAGAAAAGCCTCCTTATTCGTACGTGGCTCTCATCGCAATGGCCATCAGAGAGAGCGAGGAGAAGAAGTTGACCCTGAATGACATCTACAGCTTCATCATATCCAAGTTTCCATATTACGAGAAGAACAAAAAGGGATGGCAGAACAGCATCAGGCACAATCTGAGCCTCAACGAGTGCTTCGTGAAGATTCCCCGGGAGAGCGGAGGGGAAAGGAAGGGGAACTTCTGGGCGCTAGACCCAGCGTTTAGCGATATGTTTGAGAAGGGTAATTACAGGCGCAGGAGACGCGTCAAGAGACCCTACCGACCACCACCCTTACCCTCTGGATTTAACTTCACCGACTCGTACTGCCTGCAACAGGAGCCCATTTACTGGCAAAGCCCGTTCGTCAGCACCAGCTCCTGGGGTCATCAGTCAAGCTCTCCTACGCACATCTCCAGCTACCTGCAGCCCATGCTTGGTAACGCGCGCCCTCTGTCTCCAAACGATTACGCCAACTCTCCCGTGAGTTATTACCACGGTCAACACCATCACCTTCACCCGTCCTACAGACCGTACCACCGGCATCCGAACCCTCTGGTGCCTCTCAGCGGCATGACTCCTCCGGTGAGCCCCGGCGGAAGCTCCATTTCCGCCTGCAGCTACCCGCCGCACACCGGCCATCCCGAATTGGGGCACCATCCGTTTGACTGACGGACAGACACGTGAAAACTGAATATAAGTAGGCTAAACATTTCCTTTGGAACTAGATTTGCTGTTTTTGTTACGTAAAGCTTTGGAACTGTTTCAAGTCAGACTGGCCGGTTGAAATTAGGTCGAAATGTTACATTCACTGCATTAGTTTGTTTACTGTAACTAATGGGTTTACAGGTGTGTTTTATGGATTTTCGTGAATGAAACATTGTTAAACTCTACTGTTCACTTAAAAGTCAAGGGACGAAGAGATGTTCAAACGCACTTAGTTGATGGCAAGTTGTCAGTTTCCAAACTTTCCATAAATTTCAACAAATGTTTAGAAAGCATCAGGATCATATTTATTGTTTACCATGTATTGAGATTGAATTAAGGATCTTAAAGTGGATGCACAATGTTTGAAAATGTTTTTTTTGCTTATTTTATTTGGATACACTTTGCACTACTTCTTTACGCATGCAGAAGTGTATTTTCTCTAAAACAAAATGTTTTGTATATTGAATAGACCTGTTCAGTGTCTGCATTTCTGGAGTTTTGACAATATTTTTATATGTTAATGTTTATAACCTGTTCGGATTTTTCACAGATAAAATTCTAATAACTACTCTCCTTTACTCGACTATTTATTTTATATATACTAATTGCGTTTGGCCAGATTCAATTAAAGATATAACATCAATAACTGTTTTTTGAAATGCACTTATTTGCAGGGAAAAAGGTATTGCTGATTTCCAACAGTTTTATTTGAAAAGCGCACAAGGTGACACAAAAATAACTGCTACAGTATCTATTCAGTGCTGTGCACATGCTTAATTATATCGAATGTTCATGATTAATGGTGATTAAAGTAAAGGTGTTCTAAAATATGGAGCAAGATTTAGGTTATGCATAGTTCTAACTCCATAATACACTTTGTAGCTAAATGGCGCCCCCTTGTGGCTCCTTGACCTTTTATTTGTAAAAAGATGCTAAATTATTATTTTTTCATGCTTATAATAAATATAAACAGATTATGTTGATTGACTACTGCTTATATAATCTGAACATATTTTATTTTATACAAAAAAATACATTTGAGGCAGCCACCTTCTCTTAACACGTTTCTGTGAATCCATTTATTGTAATAGTTGAGGTGAGATGCGTCTATTCCTTGTGATTATGCAAATCTTAGCCCACTGATCTAAATTTAGGTTAGACATGTGATGAGCAAAACGCTCACTACAGCTTGAACTTGTCATTCCTTGATCTGTGCCTTTGGACAGAAAAATAATATCATAGTTTTATCTTGACATAAAAACCAGCCCATATACAAATACAAGCTGCTGCATGAACAAACAAGAGATCATTAGTTAAGAAAGACGGAGTGTCAGAATCCCAAGGCTACAAGAGGCTCTGAAACTGTTGCCATGGTGAGGAAAGACTGTTACTTTAACAGTTAAATTTTAAAGAAGCCTGTGATGCTTGCTAAGTGCGATTTCAATATTAGACATGGTCTCAGACGCAGGGATGTATGTCCATCCATAATTTCCCTTAAAGGCATCCCAGGCCTCTTTCTACAGCTTAATTTGATTACTCAAGAGGCTGTAATGACATTGCATGTGTTTGGTTTTCCCCATCACCTCCTGTAACTTCCCTGCGGTGATCGGCTGTCTGGCAGCGTAGTGCACTGTGGCCTGCAATGACTGGTGGGCAGGGGGTGAAGGTGGGCGGATGTGGTCACAGGGGTCTTTGGCTTTATTTCAGTCTGAGTTTCTGTTCTGCACATGCACTTCCTGTTTTTACAAGCTGCGAGCTTTCAATGGTGCAGTGCATTCTTAAAGCTTGTTATCATCACTGTCTTTCTGGTGGGTGAAAAGACATAATAATGGCTATACATATGATTAAACAGCATGTGGCTAATTACATGCAATTCCAGGTCTTGGATTCAGTGGTGTTTTCTTACACTGGCCAGATACTGTGCTCTGTTTGGATTACAGGATATGTATTTTATATTGTTCTCAGGAATAAAATAATACTAGACGACTCTTTGCTGAAAGCAGACAGTTTTATTTGATTGAATGAGTGGTGCTTTTAAGTGACTTCCCCGTGGACCCATAATCGTTAGTCGCTGTCAGTGGCATCCTGAATTAGAGCTTCCTTACTCTCTTCAAGGGAGGCACGTCTGACCGGTTATAGTTAAAAATGAGGAAATAATAAGTTCAGTAATTCAGAGTATTTACGCAGACAGGTATCACGTGACGTGGTATCTGGTGTCGGATAAAAGTTGTAAACATGCTTTGAACCACAGTTACGTGGTGAATCGATGTTTTGAACATTTAATTTAAACGAGTCCTTTTTACAGATTGAAGTAAGAGAATTCTAGCGTGCCACCGCCCACATTCGAAGACTGACGGTGATGTGAGCCAATAGCATTCGAGTACGGGCTTTAACGGAGCATTTCATTGGTTGTACTTACTAATGAGTACGCTCTTAGTTTGAACCAGTTGTCTAAACAAGACTCGGCCTTGAAGCAGAGCTCATATGAGGATATTTTGAGCGATTGACCGAAAATGGTAATTTAAGTCATTTCATTCACAACAATTATGATCGTAAAAAAAACAACAACGCTATTTAAGTCAACTGAAACGTGACCGACTCGGCGTCTTTGGCGAATCGGTTAGGTCAATGATTCAGTGACTCGACTCACTCATAACATACTATCCATCCTAAATTCAACGTGACATTAGTAATTTTAATAATATTCAGGGCAGATTAGGTGGGTAGTATGCACAATGGAAAGCAGGATGGTCCTTCGTGAAACTGATCTTGATAAACAAATTCAAAAGATTCGAGTCACGGAGATCAAAAGCCGAATATATGGAATATATATTTATTTATTTATGCGAATTTATAGCACACAATGCATAAAAATGATTGAGGAGAGTTAAGTAATCACAGAGACTGCTTTCAAATGAATGCAGCATGTCGCACGCGTGGAAACAGACCTCAGAAGCAGAGGAAGCCAGACGGTGATGTGCTGAGGAAGAGTTAGGGATCGTTAATATAGTGTCGAACCGTTGTAAAAAGCGCAAACATTTATTACGTATGTTCGAAAGTTAAAATCATAACATTGTAATGTAATGGTTAAACTGGTGCCAGTTAATTTAAGATCGCAAATTATCAAACCATCAAATATCTTTGATGTTATGCAGTAACGTTTTCTCCATATTCACTCCATTTCTCTCTGAATAACGTCAAGTGTTTTCATGACGCGCAGACATTTTTTTGTCAGTAATATGCCGTACATGAATGACAACAAGGGAGAAAAGAGAGAAAGGAGGAGGAAGCAAGTGAGCGCGAGAAAGAGGAAGAGAGAGAGAGAGAGACACACTACACAACTATGTCGATGGTCCCTACGAGTTAGGAACGCGGTGCTGAACGCATAGTGCAGACTGCCAGTTTTACACCTCCAATCTGTAAAGGATTATCAACTCTTCTGGTGTCATTTCAGACCGTTTAAATACGGGCGTTTTGATCGCTGACCGAAATCCACGCGCCAGGAAGATATCAATTTTCAATGTCAAAGTAAAGGAGCATCGCTGATTCTGAAGATGGAGAAATGAACCACCGGTGAGGCTTGAAGGTAAGTTCGCGCTGTCACATTGCCATGTTTTGTTTCACGTTTCCCATCACGACAACATGAAACGAGCAGAGGTTTATTCATGGTGGCATACGCAAAAATGTGTTGACACCTACCATTTTAAATGTGCATCATAAATAATGTGCTATTTTTAATTGCTACGACTTTTTTATACACCATATATTTTCGACAGACGCGTAGTTTAAAATATAGTTTAACATTTGTGAAATTTCTGTGTTGATGTGAGATGATGTGCGCCACGTTTCTCGGATATTGGCCCTCCGGCCGGCTTTGTAACCCTAGACAAGCCGACAATTCATCACAGAGCTGCAGCGTGTGCTTCAGACACATCCATAGCATATATGATATTAGATATTGATTCATGTGATATAATGTAAAATCTCATGTCAGGAACACCATGATTAATTGCATTTGAATTCTGCTTTAAATTGATTTAGCAGGTGTATTTTTTTCGTTGATAAAGAATAACTGGATTGTAGTGTGCGCATACGTTTATGCAATTCAATGACCTGTCTGCCTCTACAAGAGACTGATATGAGTTTGTTTTTGACTGTATTTATGATACACAGCTTTTATTTTTTTATTGCAGGTCATTGGGTTGATACAAACCATTTTACAATGTTATATTGCATATAAATATTGTATACAATAAAAATATATATTGTAAGAAGCGAACTATGAATATGCTGCATTGGACACTGCAAATGTTAAACATTTAGCACATTAAAAAATAAATATATTCTATACTGAAAATAGTATTTATTTAGTATGTGCAATAATTAAAAAAACTCACATGCAACATCGTGCTTTAATTGTACTTCTTTAGGTTTAGTATTATGATACATTGTTTTAGTAATATAAAATAGTATTTATAAAATATTATTTCATAAAAAGATTTTGTAGGCCTAATTTAATAATATTATTTTGACTTATTTCCTCATACTCACTCATTCAATTGCTACTAGCCATTATCTTAATCATAATACGAATGATGAATATTTTTTTAAAGAGTATGTGCTGCACATTTACAAGAAAAATGTCTTAATAATTATTTATTATGCAGCATATGTCACACGCTCTCTCTCTTCTCGCTGAATATTAATTGAGCGTCTTGAGGTCACTCCCTGCCTCTGTAATTGGTTCAGTGGGTTGTAACAGCTAGTAAACACTTCATGCATGTTCAGTATTGTATGACTTGATCTGTTGTAAACATCTATATCTGTGCTCAGCAGTGGGGTCAGCTGTAGATGAGCTTCCTGCACCATGCCGCCGGGGGTCTACGGCATGCAGGATGTGTGGGAGAGGGAAGGTCGGCAACATATCAACATGGAGTTCCTCCTCCCCACCGGGATCTACCTCAACTTTACCGTAGCATGCAGTGACACCATTAGTACCATCAAGAAGGTGAGAAGACCCTCTCATCACATGCTAACACCAAACTTATACTGCTTTAATACGAGGTCTTAAAACTGCATCTGTAATAAAGTAACAAATAATAATAATAAAAAAATGAGAAAACATTGTTTAAATGGATTGCAGGAGATTTTACATACACAAAAGTATTTGATTTAATGGTGACTAAAAGTCTAGTATATGTTTTTGAATTTATTATACAATTTGCAGACTTATATTTATAATGTCAGCTGCCTTACACAATTTTAAACTGATATTAAAATATATTATATTATATATACAGTACAAGTAAAAAACTGAAAGCAGTACTATTGTTTACGGTGTAAACTTGTTTTTTTTTTTAGTTTTTTTTTTCTTCTTCACCCTGCTTGCTACTTTCTTTATACCCCTGACCCCCTTTTTTGTATGTGCACTTGTTTGTACAAAATGCTTGGTTATCAAAAAAAAGTACTTGACTGAACAGATGAATTAGCACACATTAATGCACTCAAAATGCTTCGTAAAACATCAGTCACACAACTAATGATAAAAGGCAAGTTGAAGACTTAGTAAAAGATTATTTCACTGCCTGTGGACCGTTATAGGAATGGGGTTTGCCACCACTAAATGCATGGTTCTGGTAGTGAAGCTGTTTAACAATGCAAGTCTTACTGGTTAAGATGATCAGAAAGCCTACCAGTAATGTACAGTGCTGGGTGATTTTATTAAAAACAGAATTCGATTCTCTGCAGTAAAAATATAGGAATCAACTGCAGTCAAACCCATTGACCACATTAAAATCCTGATTTGTGACTTAGATGGTGTGGAAGAATGCCAGAAATGAGCCGCTGTTCAGTGCCCTGAGTGACCCGGATGCCTACGTGTTCACCTGCATCAACATGACCGCAGAGCGGGAGGAGCTTGAAGACGAGCAGCGCCGCATGTGTGACGTTCGGCTGTTCTTGCCAATTCTCAGGCTGGTGGCCCGGGAAGGGGACCGAGTGGAGAAGCTCATCACCACCCAGATCAGTCTGCTTATCGGAAAAGGTTTGTGTCTCACTACTCGTCAGCTGACCTCAGTGGAGGCAGATTAGCATTTACTCACCACTGCAGCAGAACAATATGGTTTTGGCAGCTGTTCAGCACTTAAAAACTATTTGTTTATTTAAACAAAAAAATGATGGACTTGAAGGCCTGATTCGGAAAGTCTGGTTTCTAAATGTCTCTTGGTTTTGATCATTTCCCCTTTTTGAGAAACTCTTTTATTACCTTTGGTCGTTTTCTTAATGGTTTTTTGAGGATGTTCGTGCAATCTGTTCATGTTGCCTTATGCATAATTCCACTAACATCTGGATAAATTTGCAAAATACACTAAATGTTGGCCAGCTAAAGATTTCAAGTCATATGATGCAATGTCAAATGTTCCTTTCTCTCAGAGTGTTACAAGCTGTCAGTGCATAGATAAGATCCCTATAGCTGCAAAGACTAAAGTCTCAAAACAAAAGAGATATCCTTTTTTAAAAGGTATTATTTGTCCACCCCCCAAAACAGCTCATTTAAACACACCCCCATTTTTCTAAATCACAGAGTGGTTTTATTGTCACAGCACCACCCAAATGATAAGGCGAAGAAAGAGGGCAGAACTATTATTCTCTCTGTAGTGTTTCTACCAGTGGCTGATTGCACTGTGTGTCGCCTTAAAACTACTATTGTTTGTGCTTCCAAAAGAGGACATAACTAGAAATCAGTGGTTAAGTTGTATTTACAACACTGTTCCAGAACAGTTCAACCCAAATATTAGAGTTCAGTGCATTTACGGAGAATTGATTCCTAAAACCTGCTGAGCAGCCTATAGAGCAGAGACTATAAAGTAGAGCAGTTCTGCCTCTGCAAGGACAGTCTGACTCACAACCTTTAAGGCAGTTACATTTTCTTATGAAAAGAACCTGCTACTTACTGTTTAAACAGGAGTTTTGAGCAGTAAAGGATTTCTTTTCTTTGATCACAAATGCACACATGCTTAGGTTAATGAAGTGCAATGCAACACATCATCATTAAGTCATTATAGTTTTTTTTTTTTTTATCCACAGCAAGTGCCTTATTTGTAATGGCTTTTAGTTCATTGTTTTTGTGTCATAGCTTCTGGACACAGCATGTTATCATAAGAGTCGTAACATGCCATCTCACGCTTGAGGTATTCAGCCAATCATAATGCACTGGACAGCTGGCCAATCAGAGTTTACTTCACTTTTTTAAAACTATGAGCTTTGTACAAATCGCCCCGTTTCAGGAAGGCGGTACATTGCATTACACCAAATACACAAAAACACACTTTTTAATTAACAGTCCTAAAAGCTCATTATTATGTGATCCATTGAATTTTATTATCCGCTTTTAGCGTTCTTCTTCTCTGTTAATTATTTCACAACGTTATTCAAAGAGAGCCTTCTTTTTGTGTCTCACAGAGTTAGTATTTTCACAATAAATCTCGACAGTGCAGTTTTAGCGTTCTTACATTTTTTTTCTAAATGGAAAAAAATCTTCTCCACAGGTCATCATGAATTTGAATCCCAAAAGAACCATGAGGTAAATGAATTCCGAACCAAAATGCGGACATTTTGTGAAGATCGTGCTCAGGACCGTCAGATGTCGCCTTGGGATCAATGGATGAAGTTCAACTTCCCGTGTGACATGGAGCCGTGCTCTGTAGTGGTGCAGTCTGGGAAATCACGCAGCGTCAAAAAGATTTTGGTCAATGTGAAGTTTGAAGGCAGTGAGGTGAGCCAACGTTCACATTAATATACAATTATTTTATGCATTCTGGGAATTTTAGTTTATCACTATGTATTTGCTTTCTGTCTGTGCTGCTAAGGTGAAGCCAGCAGCATGTTCTGTAGTCATTGACTACTTAATCCTCATGCAGAAGTCTAACTTTAGAGTGACATATTTTCTGTCTTTGATATTACAAGTCGTAACAGTCAAGATATGTTTACACGGTAATGATGTCACTACAGCATCTGCAGGCACACATGGCTCTTACTGACCTAGTTTTCCAGAGTGAAGCCTTTGATAGTATTTATGTGTGTTGTGTTGCCTGTCAATCCCCCACCCACTCAACACAAATGTTATTTACCTATGATCTTTAACCTTGTAATGAGTCTGAAGCGTGCAAAAAAACCTCCAGCAGCACTTGTTTTTATAAGGCATGACATGGATCAAAAGCCAGACTGTTTCACCACCGCATTTGCAGAGAAAAACAATCACATTATGAGTAATTACTAATCATACTATAGGGAGTGAAGCCTGGTCTTATGATCATCAGTGATTATGAGGGAAGTTTCTGCTTTTTTACTATAACTAGAGCATGTTTTCTCAAACTTTTTTGAACCGAGGACTCCTTTATAACACAGACTGTTCAAAGACCCCAGAGAAGTCACTGTTACCATAGAAATGAGAATCGTGGCAACCGTGACCACCCACTTTCTTAAAGCTCGGCAGTCCTGCGTTCTCAGTTTTTGTATGTTTAAATGAAAAATGTCTTTGTTTTATTATGAATTACCATTCAAACGTTTGGTTACAATATTTCTTATGACGTAATATTATGATGTGCTGTTTAATATTTTTGTGGAAACTGTGACATTTCTTTCAAGATTCATATAATGAAAGTTGTAGTAAAAGCATTTATGCAGAGTAGAAATCTACAATGTACAATCTTTACTGTCATGTTAGATCAACTTAATTAATCCTTGCTGAAACAACCGCTGACATATTTGAGTTTTTGTATAGTTGACTTGCTCTACAGTTTCAGCCTATATTGTAGCCTTACTCTAATGACAGAATATCAATGTTTTGGACCCCCTGGTTATGCATTTCACATTTCTACTTTTGTAGGAGACCTTCGTTCTCCAGCAAGATCCACAGGACCTGCCGATTTTTTTGAAACAAAACGCCTTGAGAAAGAAGTCCACCGTGTTCCGATCGGCCAAGCAGGAGAAGCCAGAGGACTACACCCTTCAGGTCAACGGGAGATGGGAGTTCATTTATGGAAAATATCCACTCTGCCAGTTTAAAGTAAGTCTGAAAGACACAACAATGTCTCAAATTAATATAAAAGCATCAAACGTTCAAAAAATCTTGTCCTATTGTTTTGCTTTGTTTTTTATACATGTATATCCCCTTTTGCTGTAATGTAAAGTTTGTCACGTTCTTCAGAGGCTTTGATTGTAAGACTTCACGGCTCTGTAACAGTTGTTGATTTAGAAACCGCTTGTACCTGCAAAGATGAGTCATACATCTCTACCAGCCTTCAAAACATCAACTACGTTGAGGATAATGTGATTTCAGCTGCATTACAGTACCTAAATGAACAGGCCGCAGGATCTGATGATGATTATTCCAGGAGTCCTGGATCTGGTCCGGTCTTTATAGTGTACATTTTGGAAAACAGGAACTGATAAAACCATCTGTACCTCAGCTACCATTTCCGTCTCTCACCGACTGTCTCTGATTGTCTGTTTACGAAAAACATTAATTCTGTGCTTTACTTCATTCTTTTTTATTTAGCAGTTTTTAGGAATTTTTGTCTTTTTTTTTTTTTTTGCTAAAAAAAAGAATTATGGGAAAAATTATAGATATGAACTTGTATCTCCCATATGAACACCATAACTCAATATGAGTCTCAAACATACCAGTAAATTTTTTTCTTTTTTTTCCCCTTGCAGTATATTTTTACATGTTTGCACGGAGGTATTACCCCACACCTGACCATGGTGCATCGCTCAGTCATCATCAAGTACCAGGAGGAACAGGGTGGCCTCAGTAACCAGGTGTCCAGGACTCGTGCTCAGTCCAAGCCGCCGCCCCTCCCTCTGAAAAGGGTGAGAAAGCACTTTTACACCGGAACATGATCTGTTATTAACAGGGGAACTACTTGTCATGTTTCTCTTGTAGCTGGTGTTGTACACTTCAACCTCTGTGAACTCGATTTGCAATGCGACATACTCGCAATCATTTACCCATGGTGACTTTTTGATCATATGTGACCCCATCCGTGAAAGTGATTTGAATAAATGAGATGGAGCATAAAGTGTTTCTTCCTTGCTAGTTGTATATGCTTCCGGAATTCAAAAAATGTAAATAATTCAGCAGCTGACAGTAGCTCAGCTTTGAAAACAAGCTGTTTTCGAAAACATAATCATGGCGGTTTCTAACTTTCTCATGCTGCGTTGGCTAGTTTGGACGATTTTAAGATTTTGCGTTCTCAGAGAAATTTTGCATTAAACATATACAAACACTATTTTTTTTGTTATGAATTACCATTCAAACGTTTGGTTAAAATGTTTTTAATGATGTCATATTATGATGTGCTGTTTAATATTTTTGTGGAAACTTTGACACATTTCTTTCAAGATTCATATAATGAAAGATGTAGTAAAAGCTTTTTTTGCAGAGTAGAAATCTACAATGTACAAGTCTTTACTGTCATGTTAGATCAACTTAATTAATCCTTGCTGAAACAACCGCTGACATATTTTTATTTTTATTTTGTTTTTGTATAGTTGATTACAGTTTTAGGCTAATTTGGACAATTTTAAGTTTTTGTATAAAATATGTATGTATTAGGTTTAGGGGTGAGTTTTCTTGCTTGTACTTTTTCTAAAATCATATGTTTTTGTACAAATTAATTCAAACTAAATTGCAGTATAGGTCCTTTTTTTTTTGTAAGACCAGGTTGAAATTTTCCCCCAAAAAAAGTATATAGTGACAAAACACTTCATTGCTAACGTTTGCCATGTTGTTTTGGGAAGTATGTTTTTGTTTTGTTTTTTTGTGTAGTGAATTTGTTCCTTTGGAGAGTTTATTTAAATAGACTGGTTAAGCAATAGTTCACTAAATGGACATTCCTTTGCATTTTTTAATTGAATTAATATTCCAGTTAAGTATAGCCATTTTTTCAACTAAATAAGTGTGTAATGTGTCAAATGTAGTGGAAGCTATATTTATCTATCAAAAGTAATGCAGCCATTTTATTGTTTTTCTTGCAAAGAAATGTTGCAAAAACAAACTGTAGCCTGTATCACTACAGTTATAAACTGTACAAACATACAAAGATATAATATAGCTTCAGTAGGATCTATTTCATCAGCCGCTCGTAGTGTAGCTAACTACAATTTAAATCAGGGATCTGTTTCAAATGAACTTCTCCAAAACTGCTAAGTATATGTTTCTCCTGTGTGTCTGATGTACCTGATATACCGTTGATGTGAAAGATATTACTGAACCAAAACGAACCTTCACAACATTAGATTCGCACTCATGTTAGTTCCTCATTCTATTGTTTGGTTTTGGTTTTCCTGCAACTGTCAGGCATGCTTGCACGTTCGTTAGCTTGCAGTGAAAATCCAAAAACTGTTAAATGACTTTTTGTTTTTTTTTCTAAACAGCAAAACACATCTTCGCTGTGGTGTATCCAGGAGCCTTTCTATATATACCTTCTACAAGGCAGCCGAGTGAATGCAGACGAAGGCATGAAGGTAAAACTGCTTTTTTTGTTTACTCGTTTGTTTATCTGCATTTGAATATTGTTAGTAGGATGTGAGTGCAATGTTGTTTAGCATCTCAACTGTGGCAGGTAGTGAGGGGTGAAATCATGAACACTGTGGTCATGTGACCCTGACCACATATTTCCCATAATTCATCAGAAGCGGTTAAGTGAAACATCAAAACAGGAAGTGGGGAGTGACTATCGGGCTTTACGGCTCTCTCTTGGGCCTAGATTCTTAGAAAAGGCCAGCACCGTTGCTTATGTTCACCACTTGCATCTCCTTTTTTTGCTTGTCAGAGAGTCAACAGTCATTGAACGGTTGTTTCTATTTTAAAATATTCATGAGAAACACATGTAGACTGGTTAGTTTAGTTTTTTTCTCATTTAGCCTGAGGAACAATTATTGCAGTGGTGGATGATGTTAAATATGTTTGGATGACAAAGCATTTCATCATGCAAAAAAGTGTTTCCTCATAGCAAGTTATTAAAAAAAAAACAACTTCTGGCGTTCAAAAGGGAACTGGCAGTGTCAGAATGATGTTTTGAAATGATCTGTGTGAACAATGCTCTAAACATAGTTTCGTGTCATTGAGTTTCATTGTATTCACTTTATTCTCAGCGTTTATTTTTGTGCAATTTTTGCCTGCCTCTTGCCACAGAGCTCTGAATTGAGATTTGTTGTAGTACATTTACCCCCGGTTTCACAGACAAGGCTTAAGCTAGTCCCCGACTAAATTGCATGTT
>JAUCMT010000054.1:7351761-7371834 GCA_032357475.1 Enteromius thamalakanensis | reverse complement strand
TGTAATATTTTCTTATAAGGCATTTTTATAAAAGTTGCTTAAATATCTTAATTTAACTAATGCCTAGTCCTGGCTTAAACTAAGTCCTGTTTGTGAAACTGGGCCTTTATGTCTAGTTCCCGCCAGACTCTCTGTTTTAGTCACTGATCTATATTATTGTTATTATTTTTATTATATATCAGTGGTTTTAGTCTTAAGGGAAACTTTTGGCTAAATAGATAAATGTTAAGTGCTGGTGTATTTTATTTATTTATTTAATTAACGTTTTAATAATTACCGTTCAGAAAAAATATAGTTTCTTTAATATGTTAATCTGTTATCATATTATATATTGTAACAAAGGGAAAGCCTTTAAATATTAATACAATTCAGACTAAATTAAGTATATGGCTTACAACCTACCAAACCATCAAGTTACTGTATAATATGAAAACATTTAAAGCCTGTGTTTATGAAAAATGCACTTGTCCTGAGGACAAGTTCAAACTTGAAGTTAAAATAAATGTTTCTATTATTGATAAGTTTACATTTGGTGGATAGAGTTCACAAACATTAAATTATAAATCATAACAATATTAATTTAAGAAGGTTTTCAACAGTCGCTAGAGAAAAACATATTTGTTTCTTCCGACAACTGTTCTGTACAAGTTACTCAACATGCCAGACGTTCATTTACTTCCTCATACTTTACTCACTTCATTCATACATTCTTTTATTTTCGGAAAATTGAAAGCAAGTTCTCTTTTCTTAAAAGTGTAGTCTTTAAAGCAGATTTGAGACTAATTTCCAGCTCTGCAATCCTTCTCTCAGCTGGTGGTTCAGGCTGGCCTCTTCCATGGCAGTGAGCTCCTGTGCAAAGTGGTAACCAGCAATGAAGTCAGTGTTTGCTCTGAACCCGTATGGGACCAGAAACTAGTGTTTGACATCGGCGTGAATGACCTCCCTCGAATGAGCCGCCTCTGCTTTGCCCTCTATGGCGTCATTGAGAAGACCAAAAAGCGGCCTACCAAGAAGAAAAACAAAAGAGCGGTACGTTTCAGTTCATTTCAAAAGCAAACAAGTCACTTAGCAACCAACACACTGACTGAAGAGAGATGAGACACCTAACACCTAACCTAAGATGCTATACTTGGAGGGTTTGACTTGCACGGCTGCTGAACATGTTCACAGTGAATGTTGATTCCCAGTCAAAAACACACTATTAGTAATATAGTCAGAATGATGCAATATTATTTAAACCCTCATAACAGGGTGTTGTGGTCCATTGTCTGTTAAATGAGACTAACTCAAGTTAATTGTTAGGACAGAGCATCTACTATGTCAAATCAGAACTCACCAGCCCGCCTTTTCATGGCCTGGTCTTTGTCATATAGCGTGCGCTGTCAGCTCGGTGCGCAGTGTTGAAATTTCCAGGTGTTAGAGTGTGTGTGTGTGTGTGTTTGTGTGTATATGGTGGGCTGATGTTGGCAACACCAACACATCCACTTCTGCTTTCAGTGTTACTTCTCTTTCGGCGAACTAGAGAAGTCGTCCACATGGGTGTGAGACAAAAAAAGAAAAAACTTGCTCTCATACTTACATTGTACTAGTTCTCCTTCAAAACCCTATTTAGCCCTCTTGAAATTGAAATCTATTGTTTATATCTAGATTCTGATTAAAAATTCACTTGTAGATGCAGGTTAATAGAAATAAGAAATTATATTTCTAATTCTACTGTCAATAATTCTGTAGTCTTTATTCTTTTTTTGTGTGTGTTTTTAAAAATGGTATTAAAGGTATTTATAATTTTATTTTAAATTATATGTAAATTATGTTATTAATAATAATTAATAATACAACTTTAATGAATTATACCTTTTTATTATTTTTAAAGTGATTGCTTTTAACATTTAAAAATTTATTCAAATAATATAATGTATTTAATAATATATTTAATAAATATTAAAATAATTTAAATAAAAATGTAAAACTAATTCTAATTTAATTTGTAATTTAATTATATGGTTACTATGTAGTCTAGGGCAATTATGTATTCATATAAAGTAGAATAGATTTTATTTTCTTTTATAAATTATTTGTCTCTTACGTCTCACATGTAAATGTAGTATTTGTATAGTATTAATTAAAAAAACATTTTATAAAGTTGATTTGTATAGTTTATTTGTATGAATTTTATGTTATTTTATAACATTTTAGTTACAAGAATATTTTATATAAATGTGTTTATTAAAATAATGAATAAGCAATTTCTTGTGAATCATTTACATTTAAATATTTAATATGTTACTATGTTGGCTTAGGCAACATTACATTGATATGTGGGATTGAACTGGTTTAAAACTTCAACCTTTTTTAGTTAAATATTGTTAGAGCAGCTTTTTGCTTTTATCTACTATAGCCTATTACTTTTACATTTGTTTTGAATTTCTTAACAAACAACACAATTTTTTACAAACAGCTCAATTATCAAACTATTGATTGCAGTAATGTTTGTCTGCACAAACAGAAGCACTTAACTTGACAATCATACACAAGAAGAAAATACATGGGAAATCACTGCTGTTGTGGCTGGAATGTTTGGTTAGTCAGTTGAATTGTCACCTCCCACAACAGAGGCATTAGTGTACAGCACTGTTTAGATCACAATATCACCTCTCCCACATTGAATGACTATTGTGTAAACCAGTACGGTAAATAAACCTCCAAATGATCCCTCTTTCAACAGGACTGCCCGTTGGCCTGGGTTAACACCATGGTGTTTGACTACAAGGACCAGCTAAAAACTGGAGAATTTTCTCTGTCCACATGGCCATCAGTCCCAGGTGCTTTAAAATCAACAGTAGCTTATGCTGTTTACATCTGCTTCTTTTGACACAACCTTTTGAAATTCTGTAAATCACAAGAGTGATTTTATAATATTGTGTATATAATAAGTGAATGGTTATTTTGGGGTATTTAATATAAAGATTAGGAACCCCAGTTAAGGCTTTAACAGCTCATTTGTTTTATTTCTAGATGATAAAGGGGATTTGTTGAATCCTATGGGCACTGTGGAGAAAAATCCAAACATTGACAGCACGGCTGGTCTCCTGATTCGCTTTCCCAACATCAGGCCACACCCCCTATATTATCCTCCAATTGAAAAGGTGCAGTGGTTCTCCTTAATGCTTGCATGCTTCTTGTTATGTCTGTATGTTTTATGGAAATGACGTGTAAATACAAATTTTTTGTGTAATACTCATTTCCACTACATATCTTCTATTGTTTTCAGCTAAATGAGCTGGGGATGAATGGTGAAAAAGTTGCTGCTTCAAAAGAAGAGGTAAGACATAAAACTCTGTTTGTTGAGAAACATTCATTTGTGTCATTATGTCACTACATTAGGGCATATATTTCTAGAGAAATGTTAAGAGTTGTGGTTTGCTGAAGCATTGTACATTTTCCAATGATTGATTTGTATCACTAGAGCCAAAACCATTAAAAGACTTTTTTTCACATTTTAATCTCTAACAAATGTGAGTGTCATCTTTTAGCACCTGAAACTGAGAGAGATAGTGGACAATAAAAACTACACAGATATCTTTGAGGATGAGAAGGAGCTTCTGTGGAAGTTACGTGAAGAGGTGAGGCAGCGATACCCGGAGAGCCTCCCCAAACTCCTCCTCATCACGAAGTGGAACAAACACGAGGACGTGGCTCAGGTATGTTGAACCACTCGTTCCTCGGGATATGATTATTTTTAGACATTGAGAAATGTTACCCTTTCACTTTTGTACTTTAAGGTTAAAGTTGTTTGTAGATCCCTCATGCTATACAGTCCCCAAAACTTTTTTGTCAAGGATCTTCTCTGGGTCAAAATGACTGGAACATGATACAAGAGTGAATCATTTTTATTTCATTTATTGGTTTTATTTTTATTTTTTAAAAATCATTATTTTGAAAATTAAAAAAGTACTTCTAAATGAAATGGATTACTGACAACAAGTTTCAATTTCCTTTCTTTGGGATTGATTTGCTCATTATATGACATCTCTCACACGTCTTTACCACCATCCGGTGCTTTTCTTTTAAACTTCATGCTTTGAGAAGCTGTTGTACACTCCCTCTCAGGACATTTTCTTTTTTTCTTTTCTCAGATGGTTGGTTTGTTACGGAAATGGCCAGAATTGTCTGCAATACATGCTCTAGAACTTCTGGACTACAGTTTTCCAGACCCTCATGTCCGCTCCTTCACCATCCGCTGCCTCAGGAAGTTGTGGTGGGTGGCACTGCCTCTATAATCAACAGCTGCTCTTGAGAGCCTTAAAAAATAGCATGGGTGTCTGCTCAGGCTTTGTCATGCATATGTGTCGAAGAGGGGAAGAAATTATATTCATATTCATATTCATTCATATTGCTTTTTGTAGAGACATTCAAAGTAAGCTCTTGCAGGTATTTTATTAATAATTGAAATCATTTGTTTTATTGAATTTGCCTGTCAAGGGAGCCTTGTTTGAATTAGATATTTATATTCAAATTTATTTACAGCGCCCTCCACTAATATTGGCACCCTTGGTAAAGCTGAGCAAATAAATGGCTGTGAAAATAAATCTGCATTGTTTATCCCTTTGATCTTTTTCAAAAAATGTAAAGATTCTATCCTATCATTCTAACCTCACGATCAAATGAATGTTAGCCACAATAATTGGAACACAATTATTGTTGGAACCCAATTATTGTTACGTCTTTTTTCCAAGATAACAGCTCTGAGTTTTTTCCTGTAATGCCTGAAGAGTTTGGAGAACACCTGATAAGAGAAAAGAGACCATTCCTTCATCTAGTATCAATCCAGACCCTTTACATTACCAGCTCCATGATGGTTCTTCTCTTTAGTTCCCCTCACCCAGGGTTCAGGTCAGAGGACTGGGACAGCCATGGCAAAAGCTTAATTTTGTGCTCAGTGACTAATTCTTGTTTTTATTTGAATGTTTGTTTTGGATAATTGTCCCAGTGGAAGACCCAGCCATGGCCCATTATAAGATTTCTAACAGAGTCAGACAGTTGTAGATTTGTTCTGTAGATCTGTTGGTATTTGATAGAGTCCATGAAGCCATGTGTCTAAACAAGATGTCCAGGACCTCCAGCAGAAATATAGACCCACAACAACAAAAACACAGTAGTATGTTTCATTGTACACATTGTACTTTTTATCCCTGTGTTCACCAAACACGTTAAGTGATTGCAGCTAAAAGCTCATTTTTTAGTTTCATCTGATCATAGAAGCCAGTCCCATTTGTAGCTCCAGTCCTGTCTGACAACTCAACATGCTGGAGGTTGTTTTTGGGTGAGCGAGGAGAATTTTTCTTTAACATTCCTGAACATGTGCATGTGTAGGGGCTGTTTGACTATTTTTTTTGACCCTGAGACTCAACTATTTTCTGCAATTCTCCAGCTGTCTTTAAAAAGAGTCAAGAGTTTTAGCCACTCAAACTCTACTCCTCGCCGTGTATTAGGATGATAGAGACACACGTCCTCTTCCAGGCAGTTTTGTAACATTGTATGTTGATTGGAAATTCTTAATTATTTCCCTGATGGTTAAAGCCACTTCACTAATTGGTGAAGCCCAATTATATTTTGCTGCACATCATGAATATATTCTTTGGTTTTTCAAATTGTGTTGATGTGGGACTTTGGGCTTTGTTTTCCGTCCTATATATATATTTCTGTAAACAGTAAGCTATGGCTGGATAATTTCATGTCCATAATCACCCTGATTGTGAATAAGATTTGGAATATACTTCAGAGATGTTTTACTCATAAAAATTCAAGGGTTGCAATAATTGTGATCAACATGTATTGGAGAAAAACACATGAAATTCTATCTTTTTTTAATTGTTTTACTTCAATGATAGGTTAGAATTGTGTGAATTTTTGTTTTATTTATTTTCTCAGCTACCTTTGCTCAGATTTACCAATGGTGCCAATATTAGTGGAGGGCACTCTATATTCAAGTTGATGCATGTAATGGTTTTTTTTTTATTCTCAACAGTGATGATGAGCTCTTTCAGTACCTCTTGCAGCTGGTCCAGGTTCTGAAGTATGAATCCTACCTGGATTGTGACTTGACCTGTTTCTTGCTTGAAAGAGCTCTGACCAACAAGAAAATAGGTCACTTCTTGTTTTGGCACCTCAGGTATAAATCCATCTTCTTACAGTTCTCTACAGCAATGCGCCCCCATTTGCTTTCAATGTAATTGAGGCTTTGTTTTTGCTTTCTCTGAAGGTCAGAAATGCATGTGCCCTCAGTCAGCTTGAGATTTGGACTTATTCTGGAGGCGTACTGTCGTGGGAGCATCTTTCACATCAAGAGCTTGATAAAACAGGTTTGTTGCATTTATTCCTTATGTGAAGATCAAATTTTTCTAGCACCCATTTTGCTTTGCATCCTCATTAACCTAATGTAAACTACTTCTTCTTGTGTTGTTGGAACCTTTTTTGACACTTGGGGCTCAAATTTAGCACTTTTTTTTCTCAGTGACTCTTCTCGTAATTGTCACATTGCGTTGTGCATTTTCTTGTAAGAAACACCAGTTTGCCAGTTCGCTCAGGCACATTAATTTTAGGTGTATAAATATAGCAAGTAAGCACAAGGGTGTTGGAATACATTTTTCTTTGCAGCAGCAGCTCAACAGAGACTGTACTCAGAACTCGTCTTCTTTTGAATGTTTAATAATAGCCAAACCACTGGAAGGAAGGGGAACTGCACTACGCTGCTTACAGTTTGCAGCTGTTTGTACATTCCTTCTTAAATATTGATTATCACATCATGCTAAATGCATACTGCTTTAATTCAGTCCTGTTCTGTCACCAAATTGAATCTGTGTGCATATAGACTTGTATGTACTATCACATAGTATATACTTAATATCTCTTTCTCTTGCAGAATGAGGCTCTGAATAAAATGAAGGCTCTCAATGACTTTGTGAAGTCAGCCAGTCAGAAGGCAACCAGAATACAGACTACAGAGGACATGAAAGTGTGCATCAAACAGGACACATACATTGAGGCTCTTTCGGATGTTGTTTCCCCTCTCAACCCAAGCATCGTGCTGTGTGAACTATGGTACCATTTACATGCATGCTAAAAAAGTAGATTTAGAATAAAGTCTCTTAAATGCAGTTAATATGTAACATAAAATAGCAAATCTTGAGAAACTTTAGAGGTTGTTGCATCAGCTCTTGTTAACTAATGATATTAATTTGGTTGACTTCTGCATATGGTGTGTTATTTAGCAATGTAGATTTTGCGATAACTGGAATGGTTGTGCAAAACACTTTTTAAATAACCTCTCATTATGCATTTTCTTAATGGTTTTATGAGTAATATTAGGTTTTTAAGCTGTAAATGAATCTACGACATGATTTAATGCTACAGAAGCAATAATTTTAATTTGGCAATCCCGCACAATGATCAGGTGCATTGCATAAAAAAAAGCTGTTACCAGAAAGTGAAAACAATGCCTGTTTTGCAAACATTTGTGTATGTGTGCTGTTTCTTGATGCTAATCTTTTTTGTTTCAGTGCAGACATGTGTAAGTTCATGGACTCCAAAATGAAACCTCTATGGCTAATGTACAAGAACAAATACGATCATGTGGGCATTATCTTCAAAAATGGAGACGGTATGGGGAAAAAACTTATGCTACCACTTTTTTGCTTAGATTAAAGATCCTTTCCCCCCTCTTTTTTACTTTTATAAATTAGTGTGAAAAAAAGACTTTGACCATTATATCTTTTTTTTTTCTTTTGTAGATCTGCGGCAGGATATGCTAACCCTTCAGATGATTCAGCTAATGGATGTTTTGTGGAAAACAGAAGGTCTTGACCTCAGGTTTGTATAGTTAACTTTAAGCAGGAAATGTGTGCAGCCAGTGAATAAGCACCTTTATATCTGTGTATAGATTAAATAGGTTATATATAGATTAGATAGGTTATAAAAAACTCACTCACACACACACAACACATACACTCATATATATATATATATATATATAAATACATTTATAAATATATATGTGTGTGTGTACAGAATGCTGCCCTATGGATGCCTGTCAACCGGGAACAAAACAGGTCTCATCGAGGTGGTGAAAAACTCAGACACTATCGCCAACATTCAGAGAAACAACAGCAACAGTGCAGCCACCGCTGCCTTCAACAAGGACGCTCTTCTCAACTGGCTCAAATCCAAAAACCCAGGGTGAGCAGCACATCCTCTAACCTTACACCGCGGCACAGCTCATGCAGGCGAGCATAGGGCAACTGACCAATTTGGCATCATTTAATGATTTTGCATGAGCCATGCATGCTGTTTTCTACTCTCAGGGTTAAACCTCTCTTGGCTCATTTGACCTTTTGGTTTATACGAAACTATAGTGTAACATCAAATGCACTTTGGTTGCAGAAGTTGCAGCACCGGAGTAAATTTACCCCACGTTATGCTGCGTTTACAAATTCATTTGTTCTTGGCAGGTGTTTTCTACCAAAGTGGCTTGTGATGTGCATATTGTTTTTTTGTGATAACAGCTAAGTATACAAGCTGTGCACTAAGAATAAACCACAACGTGTTGCATTGTGTAACACAGTCTCTTTTTGCAAGTTGTTGTGAATCCTGTCAGAACGGGGGGAAAAAATGACCTTTTCAGAAATACACTGGTTTAGAGAAGTCTGAGTGTTGGGGTCTTTTTGGGGTCAAACTAAGCTTCAGGATCAGCACTTATTCACAGTGTACTAGCGAACACGACAGATTTTTAATTTACTTCTGTGTGAAGCATTTAGGCAACTAGCAAAACTACTTTTGGTTATGCATATGTGGCTAACCAGCTACTCACTACGATGCATGCATGATTTTTCTCCAAGTATCCTGTTTATACATGACCTCTTGAACTCTTGAAACTAGAGTGCAATAAACTGAAGATGCTGATGGCTTGTCTGAAATAGATCTGTTCCCTGAGCACATATCCAGTCCACTTACTGTAAATGTTATGCTATATTGTAAGGAATAACAGAGTATGGGATACTCTCTATTTTTTTGGTATAGTGTTGCATAAAGAAGTGCATATATCCATTATTACCTTAATGAACTGCATTGTTTTCTTGCAGCACAAGAAGAGTTTTTACTGCAACTGTTTTTTGTTTTTTCTCATGGCCTAAAATGTGTAAAGCATTTACTGTGTTCATTTTTAGACACTATTAAATGCAGCTATTAAATGTCTTTTGAACAGTCAAATTTGCACGGTATAGTATGGCTTCCTATTGAATCTGAGCTAATGTGGAAAGAAGCTCGAACAGGAAGACACATTACAAATTCACCCAGCAATATTAATGTTAAATTTCTCGGGTGAGTCATAGAGTGACTGAAAATGATCAGATACAAAGAAAGCAGAAAATGTTTAACACTGTGAGAAGGGCAACCTTCAGTGACTCAGCATTTAAATATCTATCTATCTATCTATCTATCTATCTATCTATCTGTCTGTCTGTCTGTATGCACATATACAGTAAACGTGTGTGCTAATGAGTTAGCAAACAGGAAGATAGGGATGGCAATGAGTTACAAAATTAAAATTATGATTCTTTTCCAGAGAAAAACTGGATCAAGCCATTGAGGAATTCACCCTTTCCTGCGCAGGCTACTGTGTAGCCACATATGTTCTGGGAATAGGGGATCGTCACAGCGACAATATAATGATCAGGGAAACGGGTCAGGTGAGAGTGAACTCAGTGCCCCGGCAGTGCTGTGTAATCATAAATTGTATCACAAGATGGCACCAGCCATCCATATGAGAATGGGTTGCACTTCTCCTATTTCACATAGTTGTGCCAAAGTTTTGTCATAGTGTCTGATTTTTGTATATAATTGAAGTAATAATTTATATTTTCTCTGTATTGTTTGCAGTTATTCCATATAGACTTCGGGCACTTTTTAGGAAACTTTAAGAGCAAATTCGGCATCAACAGAGAACGTGTGCCTTTCATTCTGACATACGACTTTGTCCATGTAATCCAGGAGGGACGGACCAGCAACAGTGAGAAATTTGAACGGTTAGTTTTTTTTTTCTATTCTATTTCTGTTTTGTTTAGTGTTTTGTTGTAAACGTTCAAAACCAGTCTTTTTTTTTTTTGGTATAGTGTACTTTCATTTTTATCAGCTGCATTTGTCAAAGTTTCAACAGCTGTGTAAAACTGTCACAAGCATTAAGAAGGCTTCTACGCTTTGCAACAGAAAGCATTTTTACATTCATCTGCAATGTATGGAAACTGCTGACTGCTTATAACCTTGACAGACTAGATTTATATGTAACCTGCTAATGTAAAGGAAGGTTTTGTGAGGAAAGAGAATATGTAAAAGTCATAACTGAGTACGTAAAGAGTTAATGTGTTCTTATCTTTGCCAGGTTTCGTGAGTGCTGTGAACAAGCCTATAAAATCCTCTGCCGTAATGGGACTCTTTTTGTGAATCTTTTTGCCTTGATGAAAGCTGCAGGACTCCCTGAGCTCAGTTCTTCCAAAGACATCCAGTATCTCAAGGTAAGAATTGCACAGTTATTATTTATTACCCGTGAGATGGGAGATATTTGCAGTTTCTCTAGTGCTTCACAAGCATGAAATATCAAATCCAAAAGCATGTGAGATTTGTTTTTAGAGCAATATAATGTTACATATAATTCTTCATAGAGAGTACACTCAAAGATATTGTCACACCTTTTTTCGGAACACAAATAAAGATCATTTGAAGGGATTTGTATAATGACATACTGTGATATTAAATATAGTGTGGACATAGACAAAATAGACAAAAATAGACATTCTTAAAAAAGGATCACAATGTTTTTAGGTGAACTGTCTTTTTAATAATAAATAAAATATTTACGCTTTCTTCAGCTAAATATATTTTGAGAAATTCAGCATTGCATCACTTGCTCCCTAATGGATGCTTTGCAGTGAATGGGTGCCGTCACAGTGTTTAAATGATCTATTCATAATATCATCTTTGCTGAATCAGGAGAGAAATATGCATAGATTGAACACTAGTATCATGTAAATGGTCCTAAACAAATGTATTGGTGGATTATGTGAGGTCAACAGTGGATGGGTTTTTTTACTAGAGGAAGGACATGCATACTGGCAAGCAGCAGCAGTTTGAAGTTAAATCCCTTAATAATGAATTTGTTTCTTTGTTTCTCTAAGTTTTTAAATTTGCGAGATGCTAATTGATGGACTGGGGTGGTGTGAATTACTTGTGGATTGTTGTGATGTTTTTATCAGCTCTCGTTCTGACGGCACCCATTCACTCCATTAGCGAGCAAGTGATGTAATGCAAAATTGATCTAAATGTAGAAACAAATTCATTTTGGGTTGCCTGATGGTGAAAAAATGAAGCAGATTTTTATCTTTGGGTGAGCTATTATAAATAAGCAGATACGGAATATGTTTACCTCCATCATGATGATTGTTCTTTTTCTCACAGGATTCTTTGGCACTGGGAAAATCTGAGGAGGAAGCACTGAAGAACTTTAAAGTGAAATTCAATGAAGCTCTAAGAGAGAGCTGGAAGACCAAGGTGAATTGGATGATGCACACTTTTGCCAAAGATAACAGATAAATGGCACTCGATCACAGGAGACCCACCGAAACCCTCTTGATGCTGAGATTTAAACCAATGCAGCTTTGAACACAATATATGTTGCAATGCTCTCTGGCATTTATGGCGTTATACTTCCATGCAAAGGCAAAATGCAGTAACTAAACCGGTTATGACCAATATCATAGGTCAAACACTACGGTGTGTTCAAAATCTCGATATTCGGTCAAAAAAGTCCCTGCGTTTTGCCTTTGCAGGGCAGTATAGACATCAACAGCTGTTTAGCGAATGTTTACATCCGTGGCGTAATGGTAAATAATTCTATACATTTGTTTTAGTCAGACCTACTGCTTGAAATGAGTGTAATTTCAGATACATGTTGTATTTACAACACACTGCACTGGGAATCGAAGCTACTAATTTAAGAAACTATTGGCGTGCCACTAATTTAACTAGCATCTCCGGTTTGTTTCTGTCCCACTTGTGTACCTGCACAGAGAAAAGCGGCGAGCGAGTGAGATTAATGTATTTATAATTTCTAACTGTACAGCTTTTTTTTTGTTCAGGAGAAGAAAGCACTATGCGTGTTTTCATACGGTTTACATTTTTTGTTTCAGGATTTTTGTTTCTCTGTTTACATGAACGTGTTTGGCTGTACATATTCTTTAATGTATCATACTTATATTTACATTCCTTAAAACAGTATTTTTTCATTTGAATGATTTGTATAATAGCAGAATTGTTCATCAAGAAAGCCTTTGTATAGTGGTGTACATGAGAAGGCATTTTGTATGTCAGTGTAGAAATGAGCCTTAAATATTTTGTATTGTGGGGTATTCTGTGCCTTTGGGATAAGACACAAGCCATCTTGAAGTCGTGTCCAAAGAGTTCGCTTTTCGTTTAGTGAAATACGTGCAAATTATGTATTCCTTGTACTACTATACTATAAATCAGGGCAAAAGTGGAATATTATTGCTCTGTAGGACAATGCGCTGTTCATTTTGTGCCTACTTTGAACATAGAGTCGGTCAAGCTTGTGTTTTCTCTTCTGGTGAGTCTTAATCAGTTCCAGAATGTATCATCCCAGTATTCTCTGACTGAATCCACTGCTACCTGATTCATGAAGATACCTTTTCTTAACACATGCTGTTTATTTTGAATCTTTTAATGTCCTCTAGAATGTGAATTTTTCAAAGAGATTTAAAGCTAGGTCCATCTGATCTTTATATATATATATATATATATGAAAGTACTATGAACACCCACTGCATATCATTTAATCATGTAAGGAAGATTAGTGGGCAGAGGAATAACTTTCACATAATGGATGGATTTTAGCATTGGTGTAGGTATCTGCCGGACTACTGAGTACCTCTCATGCCGTGGTCTTGCCCAAGCCTTCATTATTTTGTTTTTGATTGTGTACGATGATGTTTAGTCACTTCACAGTGTGAAAAACCAGGATCATCAATTTCTTGGTTTACTAATATATTGTTTCAGGGTTTTTTTGTTTTGTTTTATGACATCTTTGTTATCAGTTATGGAAATGAGCTATTCATTCAAATTCTTGCCATAAATTATTGATTATGAAATTGATTTGTTTTTGTCAAATGACTGTTTTTTTGATAGCTAAACAAAGGCACTGGAACAGACCTTTAGCTGTCTATGTACATGTATGAAAATAATAAATGGCTGCATTTTGTCTGACATTAAAAGAATAGTATATCCCCAGGCCTTTTTTGAATGCAGATGTAGTTTGTGTATTCATTTGAACAGATTTGGAGAAATTTAGCGTTATATCACCTGGATCTTCTGCAGTCAATGGGTGCCGTCAGAATGATAGTCCAAACAAATGATGAAAAAATAATAATCCACAAGACTCAAGTACATACATTAACATCTTGTGAGACAAAAAGCTGTGCATTTGTAAGAAACAAATCCATCAAGAAATCTATTATAATATTTACAATATTGCTTTCTCTGGTGAGTTTTGTCTGAATCAAGATAGAAATATACACTGATCAAGCAATGTTAAAAAGTGTTCAAAGTTCAAAAACAAATGTGTTAATTTTAATGTGAGAGAACACCAGGTGATGGACTTTTTTCACTTGAGAAAACATTTTTATTGATTACAGGCGAATATTTTGGAAAAAAGTGATGGTTCAAAATAAAAATGCCTTAATAATGTATTTGTTTTGTATAAACAAGCAGCTTTTTTACATCACAAGAAATTAACCAACATACAGGAGGTGATGTGGAAGTTCTGACGGCACCCATTCATCCATTGGTGAAAAAGTGATGTAATGCTAAAAATCTGTTTAGATGAGGAAACAAACTCATATACGTACATCCCGGATGGCCTGAGGTTGGGTATGTTTATTAGAACATTTCCATTTTTGGATGAACTGTTCCTTTAAGGTGGCTGTCACAGTGTGGCCGATTAACCCGAATTCACCCTACTTCATTTCCAGAATTCAGACTAGTGTGGGACAGGAAGTTAAATATGCCTGATCAGCATTTATATTGTTATTATGTGTAATGGAAAAATATACACAGTGAAAATGAAACGGAGATAAAAGGGGAAATGGAAGTTGCGTGAGAGCTCAATCTTTATTGTGTAATGAATGATAAACGAGGCTTTCCCAGCGTGAGGAGTACAGTAAAAAAAAAAAGACTGCTGGGAAACTCTCAGTAACATATGCTCTGAGAATAGGGCATAGAAACTGTGCTGACATAGGAACAATGAATTCTAGTTCAGTTGAAGGATTTTCTGTAATAAGGCAATCAGTATTAATCCTGAGAAACAGAAATCCCACTTGGGCACCTTAATGGCTTATTCTAAAAGCTTTATTATATAGCTTTAATACAGTTTCTACTCTCTGAAATGGGATCATTAGTATCTCTCATGTCATGCTGTCTGAACAAGTGAGTAGAATAGCAGCACTTTATTGTTAAGCCATCAAGGTCACATGCTGTGTAAGGTTTATGTCAGTCATATATGATAAAAATAAAATCTCATTAAATGTCTCCTTTACAGTGTTTCTAGATTGATAGCATTATGATACATACTGATATACTGATAACAGAAAACAGCTGGTAAACGCAATGCAACTACATGAGATGGGCACAAAAGTGCTTTTTAGATCATAGTATGACCTGTTAAATTGACCTATTTACAAGTGGTACCACAGAAAATGTCCAGCTATTTAGGACAAGACAACAAAGTGGTGTATAGGTAATAGACCACTTATTACCTTAAATAGCTGGATATTTTCTGTGGTACCACTTGTAAATAGGCCAAATAGACAAAAAACAAAACTTTGTGTTAAAGCCAATATGCAGTGAGGTCAATTAGTATTTGACCCTGTGATTTTGCAAGTTCTCTTACTTAGAAATCATGGAGAGGTCTACAATTTCCAGCATAGTTGCATTTCTATGGAGTTATTTTTGTGTCTTTATTATTCAAACAACAATACTGTGTTTGAGAGTAAAACTAATTATTTTGTCATTAAAAAATAAAAGTTTTGCAAAAAAAGTCTTCTTAAATCTCAAAAAGAAAGAAATTGACAAAAGTATTTACAGTGTATGTACTTTTCTTTACAATCTTTATTTTTGTTTGCGCACTTCAAACACTTTTCATCGCGAAACCACAAGTTTTGCTCTCCTTTCTGCTTTTTTTTTTGTGAGTCTAAAATTTTAGTTTGCGAGTTAAAAAGTTTTGCTTGCAAGTAAGCTGCATATCAGTGGGTGGTCTCTAACTACCAGGATTAAAAGGCCTTTTTCTATTGGTCACTCTCGATTGAAGTGACCACGCCCACTACGTTTCACCAGTCTGAGGAGCGAGCGAGGTTCAACCATGGCGAACAACAGCAACATCAGGTCATTTATTGGGTAAGATAACCAAGTTAACGTATTAAACTCAGTGACAAGTGAACTTATGTAGTCTCTCTTCTCGTGCTCACATATTTAAATACGTAACCTTAGCTAAGCCCGCCTGTAGTTCGGCGATACTGATGAATAGAGGGGCTCGAGATGACTCGGATGACGCTTGTTATCAAAGTAAAGACCATTATGACATGCAAGACTCATACTGTAGCGGTATTAGCATTATGTGACACACGGAAGGTGCGGGAGCAGTGACACTTTCAGCATTGATAGTATATCAGCATATGTCAAAGAAAACCGTAAGTGTCACTGGCACTGAGCAGTGGCATGCGCCAGTGGCTTCCGTGCGTCAGATGCCATGTCACTTAATGTTAATACCGCTACTGTATGAGTCTTGCATGTCATAATGAATATGAATGAATAATGAATAAAAAGCAATACGACTAAAAAAGTAAAAAAGTCGGTCTTATAACGCTTTCCCGGAAAAAAACTTTGTATAATTTGTGCCTCAAAGTCTACAGAATCGTCATTAAAAGGCCACGCCATGCTCAGTAACCTTCTGAAACAAACTAACCTTGGGACATAACCTGCTACCTGTCACAATGAGCAGCTGTACAAACTTGCGCTTGGCTTCCTAGCAGGCATGGAGAACTTGGAGACAGAAATCAGGATCAAACGTGACATTTATTTAAACAAAACAAAACGAGAAATGTGCAACAAGCAATGCAGAGTGGGACAACCAACACGTAACGTTTACGACAGACAAAGATGCAAACATGGGACGTAAATTTATACAGAGACTAATCAACAGAGAATGCAGGACACCTGGAAATGACAGCTGGCAGATAATCAAACACTAATGACAAGGGTGGGGTTACAGATGATTAGAGCACATGGGGGAAACAGAATGAAAACAGAAACAGAAAAGCACAGAAACAGAAAAGCACATGGAACTGGACATCAACAAGGACATGAGTCGACAGACAGGTAAGCAAGCCACATGGCAACGCCTATGGCATGACATTACCGAGCAGGTTATCTTCAGAGAGTAAGTTCCAATGGTTACATACATACCCAAAAAGTTACCTCTGTTGTTGGAACCGAAAGTTGAGGTTATCCACTAACTTACCCTTAAACTTACCCGGGTATGTCACATAACCTACTTTCTGAAATATCCCCCAGGTGAGAGAAGTTCGTGCAGATTGCGCGCAGATGACATAATACTATACATACTATACAAGTCTCGCTGACTGTGGATCACGTGCACAATCACATACATGAAAGCGCCTGCCAGCAGTAACCGGTGGGGGCGGGGCTGCATTGTTTTTCGCTGCAGGTACACACACACACACACACAGCCTAGTAGGGAGTCCTGTGCTTTCACTTTAACGACACAAAAAATGCACATATCGTAGGAACAGTATAACTTTTTTTGTTTGCGGTTTTGAAACCATGACTTTTTCAAACCGTGGTAAACCTTGAAACCGGTTATCATCATGCCTACTCCGACAAAGATCATCTCTTTGTGCTGGTACACCATGTGATCTGGATACAGGCTGAGGAACAGAACAAGAGAGAGACAGATTAATATTAGCGTATGCCATTCTTTTTACAATGTAAAGAGTTACATTGTTACCATTCCTGTTGCAATGGATTATTGTTATTAGGAATTTTCACTTTTAATTTTCACTCATAAACTTCTGAATGATTTAAATCTATGGATTATGCCATGTTGCTTTATTTTTTTTTCAATTGTCACAGGCTCCAGTGAATTGTAGTTACTTTAGATGGTAATTACAGCTTGTCTATATCAGGAAACAAGTGCTGCCCAGTTCTGTCTTGGGCCTCATTTCTTTTTACAATGTGCAGTATATTAAGAGTGTTCATCTAGCTGTGAGAAACTTTAAATTGCGTTATAAATAACTTTTTGCTGACTTTGCTTGAAGGCATGTTTTATACGCATATAGCTACTGTACTACTGCAGCCGAAAGCTTCAGAGACAGTTTGTCATAGACTCTCTGCCTCATTACAAGTGACAGTTACCGATCGGCACTTAAATGTGAGTTGGTGTCTTCTGTCACACTGCAATTATGTCACAGCTTATAAAGCACTATTTTAAAATGACTGTATTCTTAACAGTAGCCTACATTTTTAAATAAGAACATGTTGAACCTCCCTTTCAGATTCTGGGATATTGTATGTATAATTAGCATTGTTATGTGATGTAATACTCCTAAAGTAAAAGTATTGAGTGATCATTTAGCATATGAAAAGAGTAAAACTGCTGTGATTCGGGTACCTTATTAATAATCTGTTGGCTTTTCCTTTGGCCTTACAATAAAACAATGGCAGAACAGATGTTGTTCCTGTAGATCAAAGAGCAGAGCATGTTTACAGCAACACCAAGGACATGGGTTTGATTCCCAGGGAATGCTTGCACTGAAAAAAAATTAACCTCGAATGCAATGTAAGGTGCTTTGGAACAAAACGTGCCAAATGCATATAGAATGATTTTAGACTCAAAATAATTAATAGATGCACACACAATTCCAAATCCATGTGCTACATACATTTAATGCAAGATTCTTATTAGAAACACAAACATTAATATATCATAAATTTTGCATGCAAAAAGGAATCGGTGCATTTGTGAATCAGGTGAGACGCGTTCATTTATTGACGTTTTGTTTGAGTCAATCTTATTCGGTTCATTTGGATTTTGAGACTTCATTTTCATATTTTTACAGCTTTTAACAGCACACATCAGGTCGCGGCCATCTGGATCCAAATTTACACATTACACTCGCTCACAGTCACCTGAATTCTGATCATGAATTAAATTAAATTAATTAAATTAAATTAAAAAAGCAACAGATCTGCTTAAAATATAATCATTTATAATATGTCACACAGGGACTTTAATAATATATCTTTTTTCAGTGTTTTCAGTGTATATTAAAGTTAACCAGTTAAATGGTTAATTTACCCAAAAATGAAAATTCTGTCAACCCATAAGGCCTTCGTTAATCTTCAGAAACAAATTAAGATATTTTTGATGATATCGCAGAGCAATCTGTCCCTCCACAGAGAGCAATAAAACTGAAATTATTCCAGATCCAGAAACTTGGTAAAGAAAAATTTTAGTCCATGTGACATCAGTGACTCAACTTCAGTTTTGCGTCGATATGAGAATATAAATAACATCATAAACTCAATCGTTCTTCTGTGACTTCTATGACTTACACATGTCTTACACGTGTTTTTAGATACTGTAAAAGGGCGGAAGACGTAATTCATGGGAGAAGAGTAAATTATGTTATTTTTATTTTATTTGCACAAAAAAGTATTCTTGTAGCATTGCAAAAGTGAAGTTGATCCACTGATGTCACATAGACTGTTTTACTGATGTTTTTGCTACGTTCCTGGATCTGGATAATTTCAGTTGTATTGCTGTCTACGGAGGATCAGATGGTTTACTGATATCATCAAACATATCTTAAGAGACTTATACTAGCATTTTAAAAGTCTATAGTAGCTGACAAATACAGAAGCTGTAGCTGAAAGATGACCCAGTCTGGGTAGCAGGTTCTGTACAATATCTTTGCCCTCTTTCCAGCACATGTACAGTGCTCTCCCTTGAGAAGAATTGATTGACAGATGAGGTTAGAGGGTCATCTGTCTGAACAATTCTTAGATCAGCTTACATCTGGATCTCTCTGAAACTTAAGTTGATAGAGGTCTGGTGAGGTCACATGTAACTGAGAAAAAACACACTCCACTTTTCTGATGGTGTGTAACGCTCTTATAGACTTCCCTGGTATTGTCTGGATTCTCTAACCCAGACCAATGAAGAATTCATTCTGCATGGGCTGCTCTTTTACTTCCACATTAATTACTAATATTTAATGTAGCAATTAGAGTCGTCATCTTCCTTAGAGATTATCTGTCATCATTCGTCTACTCTGGTGTGGTGGAATAAAAATAATAGTCCAGCTTAAATATAAGTTAAGCTTGTAAGCAAGTCAAAATGAATCAACATTATGCCACAAGTGCTGTACGAGTCACTTAACTCGTATTTAGCCAGAAATGTTCCCTTAAAGCCACAGTGAAACACATGACAACTAAGTAAAGTTAAATCTTTACTTTTCTTTTGAAGTGCTGTATTATGTATTAAGTCATGGTACAAATGAAAAATATTGTGATTGAAATTTACTACCTTATAAAAAAAAGTCCTGTAGCTTTGCATATTTAACGCTTCATTGATATATTTTTTTTAAATGTTAGCATATCGCTCACTGATATGGATTCATCCTTTGCCTGCATACATATAGTATATATTATATTATTAAATATATATTATATGCCTATTATATAGTCAAGCTATATACACTCAACAAAAATATAAACGCAACACCTTTGTTTCTGCTCCAATTTTTCGTAAGATGGACTTAAAGTTCTAAAATTCATTCCAGATACACAATATTACCATTTGTCTCAAACATTGTTCACAAATCAGTCTAAATGTGTGATAGTGAGCACTTCTGCTTTGCTGAGATAATCCATCCCACC
>JAUCMT010000054.1:7335344-7351661 GCA_032357475.1 Enteromius thamalakanensis | reverse complement strand
TATTTTTGTTTGCGCACTTCAAACACTTTTCATCGCGAAACCACAAGTTTTGCTCTCCTTTCTGCTTTCTTTTTTTGTGAGTCTAAAATTTTAGTTTGCGAGTTAAAAAGTTTTGCTTGCGAGTAAACTGCATCTAACTGGGCGGTCTCTACCTACCAGGATTAAAAGGCCTTTTTCTATTTGTCACTCTCAATTGAAGTGACCACGCCCACTATGTTTCGCCGGCCTAACTGAGGAGCGAGCGAGGTTCAGCCATGGTGAACAACAGCAACAACAGGTCATTTATTGGGTAAGATAACCAAGTTAACGTCTTAAACTCAGTGACAAGTAAATTAATGTAGTCTCTCTTCTCGTGCTCACATATTTAAATACGTAATGTTAGCTAAGCCCGCCTGTAGTTCGGCGATACCGATGAAAAGGGGGGCACGAGATGACTCGGATGACGACTGTACTACGCCGTTGTTCGCCATGGCTGAACCTCGCTCACTCGCTCCTCAGTCAGACTGGCGCCGGCAAAACGTAATGGGCGGGGTCACTTCAATCGAGAGTGAACTAAGAAAAAGGCCCTTTAATCCTGGTAGGTAGAGACCACCCACTGAGATGCAGCTTACTTGCAAGCAAAACTTTTTAACTCACAAACAGAAATTTTAGACTCGCAAAAAAAGAAAGCAGAAAGGACAGCAAAACTTGTGGTTTTGCGATGAAAAATGTTTGAAGCGCGCAAACAAAAATAAAGATTGTAAAGAAAAGTACATGCACTCCAAATACTTTTGTTATCAATTTCTTTATTTTCGAGATTTAAGAAGACTTTTTTTTGCAAACTTTTATTTTTTAATTACAAAATAATTAGTTTTACTCTCAAACACAGTATTTTTGTTTGAATAATAAAGACATAAACATAACCCCATACATTTCCACTGTGTGAGACAGAATCTAACAAGGAAAGGCTGTTAGTTGTCTTGAAGACACTTGTGCACCCAGGGCCGTGCAGAGACGTTCCACGGGGAAGGTGCTCAAAGTTTAAAGAGGGTAATCCACATTTATGAAGAATCATATAAGAAATGTGTACCAAGAGAAGGGCACATTCAGCAAGGGCATTCCCCTACACACCTTTCTCCATGACGGTAACTGTACACTTTTATATAAAAGGGCTGCAAATGAACCACCCCCCCAATCTAACTTGAACATAAACACACATAACATCACTATTACATAAACGCAACTCTCTTGCTTAAATTGCACAAAATAAGTACACTCTAAAGAAATAACCATGATGCACCCAGCGCAGAAGTCTGTACCCTGCTTATAACAAGCTCGCTCTGCCCTCACGGGTGAGCATTGGTAAATGGCAGTCATATGACTGATGAGAGCCAGATCCTTTTATTTAGCAAAATTCAGATTAAAAACAAGAAACCCCAAGAAAAGGGCACTTGAGGCATCCAGGAGGAAAGAGGCTGCTGATGCAGGTGTGCGTATATATGCTGCGCGGGGGTGGGGGGGAATGGGTGCTTCAGAAGTCCTGACCTGATATTTAGATATACTATACTTCAATAAACATATTTGTTTGACAGGGAAGCTGTGCTCAAACAGGAATATATATTATTTAAAAAAAAAATAAATAAAAAAAAAGCACCCCAGAAAAAGGGCAATTTCTCTTCAGGAATAAAAAGGGCAAGTGCTCAAGCCCCCTTTGTCTATGGGGGCACGTGCCTGTGTGCACCCCACAATCAGCCAAATCTAAGTAGCAACATGGGCAAAACCAAAGAGCTGTCAAAAGACACAAGAGACAAAATTGTGGAACTTCACAAAGCTGGAGAGGGCTACGGGACAATTGCCAAGCAGCTTGGTGAAAAAAGAACAACTGTTGGAGAAATTGTCAGAAAATGGAAGAGGTTAATGATGACTGTCAGTGTCCCTTGGACTGGGGCCCCACAGAAGATCTCTCCTCATGGGGTATCAATGATGCTAAGAATGATGAAGAAGCTGGCCAATGCCATGAAGATAGCTGGGACCATGGTTTCCAAGGCTGCTATCAGTAATACACTAAGAAGTCATCCCAGTATCCCAGTGAAGCATTGGGCTGGAAGCATCACACTCTGGGGGTGTTTTTCTGCACAGGACGACTGTCTCTGTCTCTCACAGTGAAAATGCACCTATGCTGAAAATTGTAGACCCCTCCATGATTTCTAAGAGAACTTGCATTACAGGGTGATCAAACACTTATTGACCTCACTGTGTATTCAGTGCCCCAAAAATGTTATTTACATTTTATATTTATTGTTACAGATTTTTGGTAAAGCTTATGTAGTTCTCACACTTTTCAGTTCTCTTGTTATTTTTAAAAATCATTTAATTTTATTTTTACTTTTTTTTTTTATTGTTACCAATCTGTCAATTTATTAAAAATATTTTGTAATTTAATACTATATAATGATAAAGTATGAAATTTTTTTAAATAATTAAATCATTATTAGATCATTTCTTTATTCTCAGAATGTTATGACTTTTCACTTTTAAATAAAATTTAATTTAATTTAATATGAAATATTTTATTTGACTAGCTGTTTTTATTGCTGCTGCTCTAATGTCTAATGCTCTAATTGCACTTTTTAATGTTATGTAGACTTGTTATTCCTCTTGCTATGATATATTGAAATGTGTCATTATTTGTTAAAGTATTTGATTACAATAAAAAATAAAAACAGTATTACATCATACTCAGACTGTAAAATTTTTTTTATTAATCTTGTTATAATATCGTAAAAATATCTAATAAAAATATAAACACCCCCCTCCTTGCTGGCTCACTGATCAGCAGTTAGCGTCACAGCGCCCTCTGATGGCGTCGATCGCGCGTCACACCGGCAGGAACTGAATCAGCAGCGGCGCGTATACGTTCTTGAGTCACTCCAGCGCTGCCGACTGTCGGGATGTGACCCCGGAACAGGACGCCTCCTTATACACAACACAGCTCTCAAATACCACAAAAACGACAGAATCCTGGACCAGGAGAGGTAAGGCGTCAAAGCGGAGGTGTTTGAGGCAGCATATGAAAATTTCGCCCCAAAACGAGGCGCGAATTGAAGCGGTTTGGCTGTTTCTCTGTTGCTAGCGAGCTAACGTTAATGTGTGAATGTGAATGGGAATTGTGGGAACTTCATTCAGGGCTTTGTTACAGCCCCACTGTCCAGTTTGTCTGTTAAAACACCCCGTGTATCTAACGCACACTAACTTTTCTTCTTTAAACATTATAATCGTAGATAAAAGACAGTTTGTTTTACTGACAGTCTTCGTTTTAAAGATAAATGAGAGATATATGCGCGCGTTTTGCCACAGAAAGAAAGGACTGGAGTCATTACAGTCCGCTAACGTTAACTGACTGCTGTACTCGTTCAGTATTAGACACATACTTTGTACGCTTAAAATAATTGTAATATAATTAGCATATTAATGACGTCGTTTATTATCTATACACGTTGTACTGTTTACCTTCATTGCTTATCGCCCTCTTTCACCACGTGAATCTGCTGCTGTGAATGCACAGATATGTTTAAATGCTCATTGTGGTTGCATTAATGCTTAAAATGAAAAAATACATTTCTCCATCTGATTCTGTAAATGCAGCACTTTGTGGTATATTTTTGTATTTGCTTGCATCAGTTTAATATTTATAAGATTATTAGTTAATCCTAGACTCTCAGTTTAGAAAGAATCTCTGTTACTTGTGCCGAATTATCATGTCTTAGTGGCAATGATAGGCTATTTTTAGTCTCTCCACACCCTAAATTCATTGTGAATACAGAATACATCTGTCTGGCTCACATTCGGCTATGAAACTGGCAGCCTGCCTGTAGTGGGCATTTGAACCGAGCTGGGCTTCGAGAGCTGACGGGACAGCTACTTGTGAACTTGTAAGTCTAACTGTATTTTCTTCAGTCTTCACATTCTCCTGAGGGCTTCTGACTCTTTGAATCCAAGAAAGAAACTTCTCCTCCGTTAGGGCAGGGGGGCAGGTGCGGCTCATGGACCGCTCAACCTCTGCGTCCTGAAGGGAAATCATCAGCTGCCTTTGAGCTACAAGCTTAGGCATGGACTCAGACCTCCTGCCAAGCCAACCTTCATCACATTTTTTTTTTGTTGTTGTTGTGGGGAGCCCAGCCCCCCTGGTGTCGCTTGGTATCCCCCCCACCCCCTCTTTTTTTCTCTCCGTCAGACACAACACAGGCTGGGTTTATGCCTTTAAGGCCTGCTCCTACATGATCAAGGCTGGAATACAGGCTTAAATCAACCCCGCTGGCTGCAAATGTGTCTTCTTTCTGTGGCATTAAGAGAAATCCTATTTGGTTTGCTTATATTTTCAGTGGTCGGCTTCCTTTGAATTATTTGGCTTGCACTCTATTAATGATGATCCTTTTCTTGCATAATAACTTATACTATGCAAAATGTATGCGTGTGTGTATGTGTATAAATTTCAATGAATAACTGTTTTTAGCAATTTTCTTCTGTTTTTAACTAAACGTGCAATGAAAAATCATGTTTTTCATTGCACATTACAATTAATCTAATTCAAACTGCAGTTATTTTAATTAGTTACAAAATTACAAAAAATACTAGCTAACTAACACAATAAAATAAATAATTTAAAATCTGATTTTGCTAATAAACTCTTCATATATAATTTTATATTTTGTTTGTGTGTCAATATATATAAATATATAATTTTTTTTAAACTTGTTTAAATATCAGATAAATTAGCCACACTTTATGAGAAAAGGCCTGACTTCCCACCTTGAAATCTAATCTAAGCCTGTTTAGTTGAAGTTTTCTTAAATCATATTATGAAGAGAGTTGTGTTGTCATAGTTTCATATAGCTGAATATCTCTGACAGACGGTGGAGCAGTGATCCCAAAGGGAGCTTCTCACTGCAGTGGGTTTTGTATTGTGATTCATGACAAGCGCTCTGGTGCATGACAACCATCTTGTGAAACACTTATACTAGATGCATTTAAATACTGAGGCGATGCTCTGACAAAATAAGTCTTTGAAAACTTCAGTAATATTTGAACCCCTTTACACCCTGTCATAAAAGTTTGTAGCATTTCAACTTACGGTAAAATGTTTTTTCTTTCCCAAATATAAACTGAATATGTTCTAAGCTGAAATAAGTATCTGCTTTTAACTATGTTGACTTTTTTTTATTAGTTTATTTAAATCATCAGTGTTTATATTGAATTTACAGGGATTGCATTGCTGGGTCATGCTTCATGCATTGCTAATGAATCATGACCTAGTTATCAGTCATACCAGCCCTGGCTGCCTCATCTCTATTGTTGTTAAATACACTAACTATTGTTTCCACACTGTATATGGCTAGTTTACCATAAAATCTGCTGGCAAGTAATCCAGTCGTGCATATATTTTGGATAGTTATTTTTATAGTGCTTAAACATTGCAGTCAAACCATAATTCCTTTCAAAATGACATCTGTATGTCTTTTATTTTATTGTTTCATTCAAAGTAGGCAGGAATATGGAGGCAGAGAGAAGGGGAAGATATGTAAAGACAGTCAAACCTGTTTGTTGTAGGTGGTTTCTGGTTGTAATTATAATCCGATTATGACCCGCTGAATGTCGACTGGTCCAGTTGGTTTCTGATCATGTAAATGGATTACAGTTTGGTCAAGGGTTGGTTGTTGAGACATAAAACAGATCTCTCAAACTGCACCCTCTGCTGATTCACCATTCCCTCAGATAAAACTAGAAACAAACTCCTTTCATCTCCTTTAACATTAGTTTATATTTTTACTCATTCAGTCCAGCTGCGACGTGGTGATGTTCTGCTGTCGCTGGCAGAATAACTTTGGCCGAACAAATAGTATTAATATATTAGTTAATTAATACTATTGGTAGTTAGTCTTATCCAATAATTCTTGAAGTCGGCATTATCTGTTGCCACTGACAGGCAAAGGTTGTGTAACATCCTGTGATCCAAAGAAAATCCACTGTGTTTTGGGAATTTGTTATACCATGGAAAACGATTTGTGCTAATTATGCTTTAGATGGTGATTGGTTAACATTCTGGCTGCAAATAAAATAGGTTGTTTATTCTCATATTGAAGCCTTGAAGTCTTGAGTTGAGTTTTTGTCTTTTGAGGGCATCTTTTTTTGATGCGCAGAATTAGTTCTGGTCAACAGACAGATTTTGATTGCTTTGCACGGCTTAAAAATACATTGAGACCCAAACACATCTTAATTTCTAAACCATGTGCATTTCTAAAAGAGTTGTTACTTCCTAACATCTTCCACTCTTCTCGGAAAGCTTTTCACTAGATGTTGGAACATGGCTGCAGGGATTTGCTCCCATTCCAACACAAGCATCAGTGATGTCTGCCATACTGCTTTTTGCATACTAAATAGATGGAAGTGCACACATTCTGATGTTTCTTACCCCACTAATGCAAAAGATGTTTCTTGCGTTGAAGATGAATTCTTTCTGATGCATGTTTTCTGTCACATGTTCAAACAATTGAGGAATCTTTCTTGGCAAGCTGTTTGTGAGGATTCAAATGGCTTGATGAGTCTATAAATAGAACTGCTATCTGGATTGTGGATCTCCTTCCAGAGCTTCTGCACCTTCCCTACATGGACAGTGGCAGGAGTCACTGATAAACTGATCTTTTGCAGTATCGTTCCGTTGACTCAGTGTTATGACCTTGCAGCAGTGCAATAATGTCCAGTCAGTGACCAAACCAAGACACAAACTATTTGGCTTTATCTGCTTTTAAAACAGGAGCTCTATGTTTTGATCTGAACTAAGCTCCAATTAAACCAAATGACATTAACTTGAGCCTCAGTGCAGGCTGGGTCATGACTGAACCAGAGGATAGGTGTTCTATATTTAGCCCATAGCCACATGATTTGTCATCTTCCACCGTGAAATCAAGAAAAGTCTAAAATGACATTTGGTGGCAATAGCACTGATCAGATTAGGGTTTTTCTGGTTAGTTTTTTTTTTATTTTTTAAAGAATTTCTGTTAAAAAAATTTCAGGCTATTAAATATATAAAAAATATAAATTATATATATATATATAATATAATAAAAAAATATATAAATATTATATTTTTATTATTATATTATATATAATATTTTATGTATATTAACTATTAATGACACTTTTTAGATTTAAAGATTTAAAAAATTGCAAAAAGGATTGCTTTTTTACTTGGAGTAAATGCATTGGGAAGCATGTCAAATTTTAGACTGCGTCTTAAATGTGAAATCAACTGACAGAACATTATAGGTCCAAAATATTGGTTATTTGCTGTAATATAATTAACATCCATAAGCAGGTAGTGGCATGGCTTGTCTTTTCCAGCTGCAATGTAAAAACATGCATTGTTGTTCTATGATTTAAAGTTTATTATACTATTACATAGTAGGCATTTCGTTCATAGTGGACACAGCTTTAGACTATGAAAGTAACATTAATTAATAATGATTCGCTGTTTTAACATTCTTTTAGCAAATATGCAGACTTGCTGAAACAAAACACCTGCTTCTGAGCTGCGGTGTACTGCACATCTAAAGCCCTAAAAGATTATGGGGCATTTTTCTGAGATTCCTACCCACAGTCTTAGTAGGATGAAGTAGGTGTGTTGTTATGCACCGGCTTTTACTCGGGTGTTTGCGGCAGAAATGAGCTGCCTTCTGTCTGGCCTGTCTCGTCTCCAGCAGGAAGGACAGTCATGATCAAAAGCGAGAAAGGGAGAGCGAACCGTCTCCCCCCTGAAGGTGTGCCTGGTGTCACAGAGCTGCCGAGCTGACGCTCCGGTCCCTCTTGTGTCTTTCATCTGCGAGCACTCCTCATCCCCCCACGGCTGCCAGCGAGACGCAGCAGAATAAAGTGCATGCTTTATTGAATATGAAGCCCTTTTGATGCCACGGCCCTTTGGTGACTGATGAGTCTGTGAGTGCAGAGGAAATCTGGGTTAGTTATTTTGCCAGTGTTTTTACACCACTTTCTGTCTTAAATGCCTTCCCTGCTTACATTAAGTAGCCTTAAGAAATTTAGGCTGTCAGCACACTGGATAGGCCATGGGGAGGTACTGTCATTCTTAAAGTCAGGGCCAGACAAACGCATCAGTCATAAAATGAAAGGTTGAACCAGCTTTTCAATTAAATATAGGCTAACCCCACATCAAACAAGCTGTCAACGTGTATTAGAGGCTCTTTGTGCAGATAAGAGGGCGTGAGACATCACAGGCTGGATGTCACCAAAGGATTCACTCTGACACATTCACAAAACCCCCAGAATATATTTGATGCCATTCATTTTGCTCGATTGTCAGTGCTTCGTACTGTATGTGATGTGCTTTCTTCTCAAATCATTTTTTTCTTCTCCACAAGATATGGTGTAAGAGATTCACTGTCTTGTGGCTTTCTTCTGCGTTTATGGTTTTTTTTGCTTCTCAAGGTCCTTATAATTGTTTCATACTGAGTGTAAGTTTGAAAATAGGTCATTAGGAAGTGAGCAAGATGAGGAAAAACTGGGAGCACAGTTAGATCTGCCATTAAATATGCATGAGGGCCATTTATGATGCTGTCAACCTGCTCCCTGATCTGAAGTGTGTGTCATTCTGCTTAATTAGACGCTTTCTGCATTTGGAAAGGTTACGATGGGTTTGAATTTTTTTTTTTTAGTCCATATGTTGCCTGATTGGGAACAGCTAACTCGGTTTCTTCAATAAATAGCATTGTTTAGTTTCTATAAATCTACTGGAAATGTTCACCGCAGTTAAATGTAGGTCTGATGCACTTTTCTAGGCCCTCATGCATCATATTTTTTGTATGAAACCCAAGGAGAAATATATTCAACTCACGAGTTCTGAAAATAAAATTTGGGAAATGAATAATTGAATATTTCTCTTGCTCTGTGTGCGGTTGCTCAGCAGTGCGTCAGGAGCAGGGGGGATGAACCGAGAGGAAGCCCCTGGCAAGTCTCCTGAGGAGATGTACATCCAGCAGAAGGTGCGGGTGCTGCTCATGCTCAAGAAAATGGGATCAAATGTAAGTGTCAGACCAGTGAGAATAAGACCTCTTCTGATGTGCTTTAAAGACGGCATGAAATAGCTTCACTTTTAACATAACTAATGTGACACACTCACAGACTATTTGTGAGAAATAATGTGTGCAGGACATAAATTTTTCTGTCTGCATTAAATTACATGTCATTGGTTAATATTATTTTCCCTATGCACAGACTATAAAAACACATTGTTTTCTTTTGAATAATCAGATTTTACAATACTTAATATTTTTTTGTTAAGCTGCTTTGCATTGATAAATTTCTGTGTTACATTTAGGAGTAGTTTATTAGTGGTGACTATAGCAGAAATGTACAGTAAGAATCAAGTTAGTTACAAATTGTACGTAATCAAACAGACGGTGAACACTATTAACTGCAATTATTACATGTTGCAATTAAACCCTTGCGATGAATCAAACGTTTGTAGTATCATATATTGTATAATCTAAAGTCTTCTGGGGGGTTGATATCATCTCTTAGATGTTCAGTCATCTTATATCCTCGTAAGGGTTGGTTCCAGACTGAAATAATGCAAACAAGCCCTAGGATACTTTAGAAAGCTAATTGCTTAAATTTTTATCATTTCTATAAAATATGCAAACTATACAACAGTTGATGTCTTGAATTTGTGTCAGTTTAGTGTTGATTCTTAACTGGACACTGGCATGGACTTTCAGTGGCAAATGTGAAGCTATTTTTTTTTTTGTCCCCACCCTTACAGCTGACACCAAACGAAGAAGCGTTTCTGCGGAATTATGCAGGCGTGGTACACAGCCAGATGAGTCAGTTGCCACAACACCCTATTGACCAGGGTAAGTCAACATTTACAGCCTGAAGACCGCAGGCCAAACCTCCACCCCTTAACACAAACACTGATGTACTACTATAGTTCATATCACACTGGACATTGGAATATTAGAAAGATTATTTCCTTTTGTTGTTTAGATTATGTATCTCATACATTATGGAGCAAGATGAGCAAAGGTGAAAGAGATTTTGTAAAAACTACCAACTTTTTATAAAATTAACATACCAAAACTATGTAAAATGTCTATATAAACAATATAAAATACTTTATATAAAGTATTTTCAATTATATTTGTAGAGAGAGAAAAAAGAGAGGATTTATTTACGTGTGTTTGTATTCTGGAAAAATCTGCAGCAGTTTTGTATATTTTGGATTTTATGCTGTAGCTCGTTCCACAAGGGGGCGCTAGCACAACATAAATGTCTCCGGTAGGCAGTTTAAAGGCTGTGTGTATATATGTATATATATATAGTAGGGTAATTTACTCTGTTTTTAACTGAGATGATCAGCTGATCTAAAGGTATCATGTGAAAGAACTGAATTTCTTTATATGCCATAGTCTTACTAAGATGCATTAACTGTCCTAGAGATCACATGCTCTGTGAAACGATCATTTCTTTCTTTGATGGTGGGAAAACAAGTGTTAAAGTTGTAAATAACTCTTGCTGTATAGAAGAATGAAGCACACATTTTGTTTTCATTAAATATGCATATGAGCCTGGTTGTTAGGCAAGGATACCAATGCTGTGCTTTTTTTGGAAGGATCTTCATAAATAATGCAGTAGCAGAGGATAGATGGATGTAGATGTCAATATGTGTTGTGCTTCTGGGATTTTTCTAGCTCAAATTACTTTTTGTGCAGATTTGTGTGCCTGTGTGTGTTTGCGCCTATGTTAGGAAATATTCCATCGCCGATGAGCCAACTTTCTGATGAGTGATTTTTAAGACGTGTTGATGTTTCAGGAATAAGAAATGTAAATGCTAGCTCTTAGATGAAAGCGATCAGTAGACGCTTGTGGTCTCCTGCAGTATAATGAGGGTGAGATGAAAGGGAGAACGCACTTAATGAACAACACACAGTGAAGCACAATAACCTTTGTTTAAAGCGCAGACATCAGGAATATGTTAGGGGAGTATCATCAAGAGAAACTGTGACATCCCATTCTCGGTGAACCCTTAAATAAAGCTTGTGCTAAAATTGCTAGAGGTCTGCTGAGGTGAATTGGAATGTGTTTAGCAATAGTCACTTATTTTAGTTTAAATTAAACCGATAATGTAGGATCGCAACACAGCTAATGTATTATTGGAGCAAATGGATGGCACTTCAGATCTACACATGCTAATGCTTTCTCTCTCACATCAAGGAAAATAGTGCCACATCTCGGGGGATTATACTGCAGTTGGATGAATTATTTACGTATCAAGCTGTCTCAGAGGGCTGCCTGTGTTTGCATCCAACACCTTGGAAAATGAGTCACCCAGTGGCTAGTATATCAGACATGGCTATATATGTCTTTAATAACGCTTACAAAAAAGAAACATGCTATGAGTTTTATATTTAAAGGTATGAATGATCTGTAGGCCTCTCTGATTTCTGTGGTAAATGAAAGGGCTGCTGTCTGTACTGTTAGCAAGAACCATCCTGATGAAAAGGGGTTTAGGGTTTGTGTAGAATAGACTCGGACCACTGAGGCTGACCATTTATTTTTTTCAATGGCTATTGTTCTCACACGTGAATAATTACTTCTGTGTTTAAACGTTTTTCTTTTTCCCCTTTTTTTTTTTAATTAAAAAAAAAATTCTCTCGATCTTGCGGCTGTGAATGTGGTCAGTTTTGATCTCAGTTTTCCCCAGGATGAACAGGTTTGTTTGATTTCTGATGCTGAAGGTGGTATGTATTCACATCATAAATATGACCCTGGACCACAAAACCAGTAAGAGGCAATTTTTTTAAATTGGAATTAATAAAATTAATTGAAATGTTTTGAAATCAATTATTTTAACCCATTGTATTTATTTTTTTGATATTTAAAAATAAATTTAAATTAACTTTTTTTTACCCAATGTATTTTTGACTATTGCTATAAATATACCCCAGTAACTTTAGACTAGTTTGTAGTCTAGGGTCACATATAGCAAATATTTGTAAATGCATGTTGCACACCAGTCATTTTTCCTTCATGAGTGTACAAATCTGGTATGTTTACTCCTTTTGAAGCGCCAAACCTGCCACTTTCCCTGTTTACTTGTCTACGGATTAATCAAATTTGCATTCGGGACCATCTAATTGGCTAATTAGCATAGACGCATATTCTGAGTTTTGTAATGCAGTTTTATTCAAATCTAAAGCCTTGAAGTTTAGAGGATGAAACTGGATGGGGGTGTCTGGGGGAGGACGTAGGAGAACTTTGAGAGTTCAAGCAGCTCAAAGCCTTATACCATGCCAAGCAAACACATTAACAGGCCAGAAGAAATAGCTGCAGCTAAAATAAAATGATCAAGTGACTTTTTATTTATACAGTCATTGGGAAGTTGTTGTGTTTTATGACTGCGTAAAAAAAAAAAAGCGCGAAGTAACACAGAACAATAAAAATATGAACGCATAATAAAAAAACATTATTTTTGAAGAAAAGTGAAGTGTTTATTAAACAGTTTACAATGGCATACACATTAGCCATCTATCTGTACACTTTGAAACAGGAACTTCAATTTTAATAACAAAAAAATATTAAACCTTCCTCCCCCTTTAGATTGCTTGATGATATCATATAATATTTGCATATTCATTACGTCAGGGCATCATATTATCTTGCTTCTCTGTGGTCACATAATGTTATTCAATGCATCCTTATTTTTAATATAACTGCTTTCACTGATATTTTTAATGGTTTCTGTTGTCAGAAAAAACTGAATGAATATGAAATAGTGACTGAAATGCAGCCCATTATGAGACCTACTGAACTAGCACTACCTTACAAGATGTTAATCTAGATTAAAATCCTTATTTATAATTGTTTATAATTATATTTATAATTCATAATAATGAAACCAAGTACACATAAGATATAGACAATGGCTATGCTGTGATTTTGGCTATGTTTGCATGTAAAATATAGTTACAGTAGAAGCAACATAATATCTATTTTAACTGAAAGCTCTGCTCCTCTCAGCCGCTTGCTGAACAGAACCGAAGCAGAGAGAGGTGAGTGCGCTCCGTGATAAACAAGGGCTCGGGCACTACCAGAGACTCACTGAAGTTTGTCCAAGAAGTCTCTACATTTGTCACTAGTCGCTTTTAAGAAAAAATGTCGCCAAGGGGGCTTGAAAAGTCGCTAAATATAGCGACAAAGTCGCTAAACTAGCAACACTGATCTGAAAAGATAACAGACTGCAAAGAATGATGGCCACGCCGGGGCTGATGGGAATTGTAGTTCCCGCTACCTCCCGTTCGCTCCATTCGCCTGAGCAAACTTTCTTCAGAAGACCAGATCGTTTTATCGAGTCATCCGATCACGGTAGTATCAAAAACATTTTATATTTTGGTACGACGTACAATGGTACAATACTGTTACATATAAATATTTAGTTAAAATGGTATGGTAGACGGAATATTCTAACAATGTGTTTAATACTCTTTTAGTCCTTGACCCTGGGTGAAATATCCCTGGGTGTAAGATCTACGTGATACATGATTTAAGTAGGAATGTAGTTGACTTCAAATATGCGGTTTGTTAATAAAGATTACATCAACTTGAAAATTTATCACAACACTTTCAGACATGCTCCAGTGCGTCAGCGGCTGTTTAGCGCTCTTAAACCCACAGAGAGCAGCCTCACCTGGGCTTGGTATTCTGTTGTTTACAGCTGGCTCTGATGTCTCTATAGTGATTAAACATGAGATATAAATCATCATGGGTAAATCTAACCGGTTAGTATTGATCTCTTTAATATATCATTTGTTCCAATGCAAATAGTCTTTACAGAGGGCAAAATAACATAAAGCTATATTTATGTAACTTCAGTGCTGTATGTATCAGAGCTCTGCTTTTTGCACTTCAACTTTTGACTGAATTGCCTAGCAACTGCTATGATGGCTGCAGTTGTTGTTTAATAAATAGTTTACTCTTTTAAGTACTTCACAAAATACAGTGAGTTTTTAGTACAGTAATACAATAATCTTTCAATAACGCAACACAACATTCCTTCATTACTAGGTCTTAACATTTTGGAATTAGAGAGGCTTGGTCTAAGCCTGTAAACTCAATTCGAGATTGAATCCATGGCAAATAGTTCCATAGCTCTTAATAAAGGATGGTTTTTAAAGACACAATATCAATATCATACTCTTTGTCATGAAATATTGCTGTATATCAGCATGCTGTGATCACAGACAAAATCAAAATCATGTTTTGTTAAAAAAAATAAATAATAATAATTCATCTCATATTATTAATGCATGTTTTAAATAATAATAAGAAAGAAAATTTTAATTATTATTGTTTTACTTTAACGCATTCATGTAAAGCATTTTGAGGATTTAAGGAGATATCCAACTTTAAAAACTTACAGAATTTTAAATCCTTTAATCTAAACTAATTAAATCTAATTACACACACAGTGACTCTAAGTAATCTATTTTCCAAAAAAAAAAAATAATAATTCATACAAACATGCATTTTGCATCATCCAGTAAACAAAAAAATATTTTTTTTATATTAAAATATCAGAACATACACCAAAAAGCACTTATTTTCATCCATCCTTTTGTCACTTGTGGTATAACATTTATCAATCACTGTGGGCTGAACTTACATAATTACTGTATGTGTAACAACAGTATCATCAAATTACAGCACGGCATGATGTAGAGTAAACTGTAAGGTGGTGCTAGAAAGAGACATCGCAGCTTTATAGCAGTACAAACAAGCTGATCTAAGCAGAGGAACATAGACTGTAAAAATTATGACTGGTGCGCTTGTAGCGAACCATTATTTTGGCTTTCACATCCTGCCCGTCTTTGTTAGCATCGCTCCCTTGTGTATGCTAATTGCAGGCCGAGTTTAAATCAATACCTTTGAGGGAAAGAGGCGATGAAATCCATCCAAACTGCCGTGTGCTCACAAAGGCCTCATTAAAGAGTGGAGCTACCATGATGCCTCCCACTCAACACCCCCGCCAGCCTCCCATCCCTTCTCACTCACCGATATTTGTGTTCGGGTCCCATGCGGTGCGTGCTTTTAGAGCGCTGTAGTTCCTGTCATCCATATATTTGGACTTGAGCTGGGATCCCGTATGTTTCACAGGCAGAAAACATTTCTCTTGCCTGCTGATAATAAAAGCAACCTGGAAACAAAGTGCATGAGAGCAGATGAGAGAAGAGATGGATGAAAAGGGAGGAGTGGGTGTTGGATCTGGTGAGGGGTCAGAAAATAATGGGAGAGTTTGTAAGGGTGAACTGCAGACTTGTCAAAGTCCAATTATTAAAATACTCTCGCTTTCCCTTCTTTGCAGATCTACTACACACACACACACACACACACACATCCATGCATGGTTCCTTGCATTAACTGTAAAAGAAAGAGGGTGTGCTAATTAACTTTCTTTTAGGACAGAGAGGAAAAAAGGTGAAAAAAACCCATGACAGAATTGGTAAAAAAGTGAAAATCAAAAGTGATTTAAACTTTAAGGGCAACTTTACTAAAAATCCCAACATTTTTGCACTTTGTATTTCAGTTCGTCTTATTCCCTCACCCAGCATTCGGATTACCTGTGCTGAATGGACAACGGTTGAGTGCAGCAAATGGTAAAACTATTTGTGCAACTAAAATAGAACAGAACAACTGCACAAATGGACACATCCAATCCTTACGTTATAAATAAGGTTGAATGTCGTACCAAGTAAATTGTGTTGAGCACTGCATGATCGTCTGATTTGTGTTTGTGACAAAAGTCATTTTAAAATAAATGCATCATATTGGATATCTGTAAATACAAATTAACATTTCTAGTTTTTTTTTTTTTTTTTTTTTAAGTTAGTTTGAAAGATAACTTGTTAGCTTACTTGCTTTCATACAAGATATTTTTTTTTAATTAAAGTTAAAAAATTAAAGTTGTTTTCAACTTAAATGCTTGAGTTGAATTATAACAATGAATGCACTGTTTGAATGGGTTATATTATGTTACTTAAAAGAACATTATTTTGTGTATTTAGTGTAAAGCAATGTTTATATTGTTTAACTTTTGTGAAGACTATTGGACTCTTGGTTTTGAAACTTTAGTCTTTGCTACTTAAGCAATCTTATACAGTATTTGCACTAACAGCTTGTAACCCTCCAAAGAGAAAGGAAAATTTGAAATCGCTTAATATTAACCCTTTAAAAGATGCTTTCGTCTTTAATAAATCAACTATCCAGTCTTCATCT
>JAUCMT010000054.1:7287763-7301209 GCA_032357475.1 Enteromius thamalakanensis | reverse complement strand
TATAAAATAAAATATATATATATTTATATATTTATTTATTATTTATTTATTTATTGTTATGCTTACTGATGCTGCATTTTATTTGATGATATTGCTGTTTTAATATTTTAAAATGCAGTTAATGTTTGTATGCAAGCTGCATTTTTTTTTTTTTTTTGGTGGAGAACATGATAAATTTTATCAGGATTATTTAATTAATAGAATGTTTAAAAGAACAGCGTTAATTTAAAATAAAAAGCTATCTCAAATATTTGTACAGTTTTAGTTTTTACTTCATATTTGAAATTTTTTTACAGTCACTTTCAGTCAATTTAATACATCCTTGGTGAATAAAAGTATAAATGTATTTAAAAACATTACTGACAGAATAAATAAATTAATCTAAAATGTAATTAGTATATACATTTGTAATTGAAAAGTTTCATATATTATGATGTATATTATTGTATATACTGTGTATATATATTATATGTCTTTGATAACTAGTTAACCATTGCAGCTGGCTGAAAAGTTTACAACCGATGATCAATATAACCAACGGTTTACATCGTCCTCTTTATATGTGTACTATTCATGGTTTAAAGATAAATCTTTTTCTTGATCACTCAGGAAGAAACAGAACAAATGATTAAAGGACATTCCTCAGTGCCCTACAACTGAGACCTTAATGTAGACCCTATTGAGACCTATTTGGACAGTAACCCAACCCATAACAATATTACCTGCTTACATTTCAGGTCAACCCAGTCCACACGCTGAGTGCTCTGAAGAGAGCCCATCCATTCAGTGTCTGTCAGGGTTTGTGCTCTTTGTTTAGCTTGATAAATGCATCCCTCTGCTATTCTGTGTCTCATCGCGTCAGTGGCACGGCTCCATGGGAACAGGTAACCAGAGAGTAGGTGTTACCTGTGGATAGAGGGCTGTGGAGCTCGGACTCGAGAGACATGAAAAGCAGCTCTGTGTTCTATGGCTACGGCTCACTTTCACTCTCACTAGGCCTTTGTGCGCTCCATACTGAGCTGTGATTGAGCACCATTCACACGCCCTGCCCCCACCCTCGCTCAAACTGCCTGGGCCTTGTTGTTCTGTTGCGACTGCTTCGGTGGACAAACAGATACTCCCTTGAGTACACACTGACCCCCTGCTTTGGTTTGGCTATGAACCCTTCGCACTGAGAGATTTATTGGGCGGGTGAACCCCGGAGATTTCCTTTACGTTTCTCTGTAGGGTCTTAAACCTCGATAAACTATCGATTCCCTAACAGGTAGTAGTGCCGTTTTAGAATTTGTGTGTAAACATTTATGCGTGGTAGTCAACTTGAAATGTGTTTCGGGGGGAGGTCACCCAAGAATATAAATTCTGTCATTTATTACTTACTCTCATGACGGTTCCACAGGACCCTCATTCATCTTCAGGAACACAAATGTATATGTTTTTGATGAAATCTAAATATTTTCTGACTCATAACAATTCCTAGAAAGGTGGTAAGGACTTAGTTAATGGGTACTCCACCTCAAAATGAAAATGTAGTCATTAATCACATGTCGTTCCAAACCCAAACTTGTGACTGTCCCATTGACTACCAAACAATTCCGACTGTCAACCTGCAGAAAAGTACGAAAGACATTGTCAGAGCACTCCATCTACCAACCGCAATGTTATGAAGCTGCGAGAATATTTTTGTACAGAAAGGTATCTGGTGTACACAATCAACTTACGCTGTTCTGTGTTAGTCTCAATAGTAAGACACTGTGAGATAACTATGAGAATACCTTTTGTGTGCAAAGACAACAAAAATAATGACTTTATTCAACAGTTTATTCTCTTTCATGTAGTTCTGGACGATAATTCGATGACTGTAGTTATCGCTATATAATTTTCCTTGATAAAGCGATATGAAGAGTTCGATAAATGTTCAGTGTAACATTTATGGACCAAAAGCATAATGAAACGCTGACCTTATATTTTTACCATGATATTGAGGTGCTATAAATGTTTTAACTGTGTCTACTATGATTTAAATGTATGCTACTATGGGAGACAAATGCTTAATTTAAAAAATAAGTTGGTCAGACTAAATTTAACCGTATAATGCTGAGGTTATTTACTTCTGCATCCTAACTAAAGCTACTATCAAATTTTAGGTGAAAAAAGTGAAATTATACGGGTGGGATGTTCCTGATTGGCTTTTCAGCTTGTTGCACCTCCACAGGTTTATCGTGATAATTATCGATATTGGCTGATATGAAAAAATGCATGTTCTCTGATGCATGTTTACAAGAATACCATTTAATCAAAAATCTTAAATTGACTTTTGAAGATGATTGAAGGTCTTGTGTATCTGGAACAACATGATATTGTGTAATTAATGAAATAATTTTCGGGTGAACTATCCCTTGAATACCAATGAATTTCAAGTAGAAAAGGAAATTAGGCTCTTTATTCACTCTTCAGAAATTCATATGATGATCCTTAAGAATTTTTTTGGGTTGTTGTGATCGATGAGCTAAACGGTTATATCTGGTCATTTAATTTATTTGGTTCTGAGGAAATTCAGTGGCAAACAAAAAGTATTTGCAATTTTTAAACCATTTTCATTGCAGAATGACGTTAAAGTAAATTATGTGAGTTAAAATGATTTAAAAATAATTCTTTATTAGTGACCATATGGAAAATTTAGCACACCCTTACAAAAACGTATCACATATTGTATTGTTAAAGGTTTTTCAATATGTAATAGCTGTGATGTCCGATTCGGGAACAAATGGCTCGTATGAACCAGTCAAAAAGATTCACAAAACCGCATTCACTCATGTATTAGTAGTATTTATCAGATTTACTCAGTCAGTAATTCATCTTTGTTGTGTATATACATATTTGTCTTTTATTTTAAGACATAAAAATATTATATCTAATACATATCTAATCTATCTAATGTAGCAGCATAATTTAGTTTGATTTATGCAATTTATTTTATAATTTAAGAAGTTACCTAATTTTTCAGCTAAAAACTACTTTGGCTTCTAAATGTGTAATTTTATTTGTATTTATTTATTTATTTTAATCTAGACTTTTGAGCCCTGCATTGAATTTTAGGATTCTGCCTTCATAATTTGTGTATTCATGTTACAAAACATCATCTCAGTAGTTGAGTAGGTGTTGTTTCAGTCGTTGAGTGATTTGTATCCTAGCAGGCCATTGTATTGAGATCTTAGGATGGCCCATTGTCCTGCATTATTCACATGAGAGCGGGGTCTGCTCAGCAAAGACCTCAAACCACGGCAACAAATTTCAGATGGTACTTCAAAAAGAGAGCTGTTTTTAAGTCTCTTTCAGAACTAACTGCATATCCATCAAGTGTGAAAGCCAATCCATTTTCAAGTCTGCCGAGGTGTAGTTCAGCAGTTATCTTTTACTACCACCGTTAGACCTTGAATTGTGAAGCAGCTGCAGGCTGTGTGAGAACTCTCAGCTCGCTCGCACTCGAGGTGAGAACGGAGGCGTCTGTGGTGTTAATTGACAAAGACTGCGGTAGATTGCACTCTGGGTGTGATCCCTGTCATGAAAAGGTTTCTGGGCCATACTGACTGGAAATAGCCACTCCTTGTATAAACTATTTAAACATCTTGTATGCGTATACACAGAACACAGGAGGATGCATGTGTTGAAGATCAAGTGAGGAAAAAAATTATATTCCTAACTGTCTGAAATGAATATTGTTTTGGTGGTTTTGTTTCCTAGCTGCTCTATATTCCTTCCAGATCTTGAGGGATTCTAGCAGATGGATGAACAAGCATGGCTGACACCGTGACCTTTGGCCTCCCCTCATCAATCAAATCATAATGCAACATATACACATTCACACTCTACTATTGTTTCGGAGGTCTGGCGCTTTAAAGCAGATCTCCAAGAATATCACTCGGCCTGGTTCACCATTTTTTGTAAAGACGCCCATTCACCAGCATGCCCCCAATTCCCCCTGAGTCAAATAATGGTCAAAATTGGGCTAAGCAGAGTATGTTGCTTAATTGTTTTATGATTGACTGCAATAAAAACAATTTCTCATGGGCTACTGAGCCAACAGCTAATTAATTGCTTCCGTTTGCCATTACTGAAGACTGTTGTGTTAGCCCTTTCGAGTAATGTTTGTGAATAATTACAGGAAAAAGTGGTTTCCTTTGGAGTCCCCACCACCCAAGTCATATTCTCAAACATGCCACAATTAAATTTTAGCAATTGCAAAAGAAGGCTTAAGTTGATAGGCTTGTGATATTCAATGATATTGATGATGAAAAATTTACTAAAGCTGCTGTTTTTTAAGTCTTTATATTTTATTTTTTTATCTGTCATAATACTGGTTTTGAATTAAGTTTTCTGTAAAACTTTAGTATGGGGACCAGTTCTCATTATTAACTAGTTAATTATTAGCTTAAAATAAAGGGTTTTCTTGGTAAATATTGATAAATGCAATTTATTGGGTTTAATTAATTTGGCCAGTTGTATATAGTTTAGTTTAATGCAGTATATAACTTTAATATTTAATCAAATTTTAAAAAAGTATACTTCTATTTTTCATATGTTTTTTCTAATTGTACACTACCATTAAACAGTTATTTAAGAGTACAGTGTAATATTGTTTACAAATGTATACAATGTAAAATACCTTTTCTATTTTGATGCATTTAAAAATTAAATTTATTCCGGAAACGGCAAAGCTGGATTTTATCTAGACCTCTCCCAAATTTATTGAATAAAAATTAGGGGTGGGAAAAAAATCGATTCACCTAACTATCGCAATTCTTTACTTTTTATCTATTTTACAAATTAATTGATTTACCTTAGAATCCCCTATTGATATTTAATTATTTTACTTTTCCTAGGAAATGGTGGGAGTGTATATAAAACATTATTTTTGTTAGTATGACTTATGAGTCTCTTTTAAGGGTGTAATCAAGTCCATTGTCTAGTTTTTAAATAAGCAAACAAAAAGCATAATAAATTGTAATATTAAATCACAATAATTATATAACCACAATACTCAATTATCGCAATATAAATTGAATCCGCAGATTAGTGTATCGTCCCAGCCGTAAAAAAATATGTCTCAATAACAATGTGAATCCAAAAAAGTGAGAAATCAAAATGAATCTACTCATAAGTCAGCGGTGTGTTCTTTCGGCCGTCTAACTGTAAACTTTTGGCTTGAGCATATGTGACACACCAAAGTACATGGTAAAGTCTGTGACCTTGTAAGTGAATGAAACGGGAGCATCTCATTATAGGATTAGGTGTCAGTGGGTTTACATGGTGGCTAACAGGATTGCATGCCAGGCATAGCACAATAGTGCCTGACCCGGACCCCCCCCATCTGCACTCGGCGCATGCTGTCTGATCAGAGCTCCTGTAATATTTGTCTTCGATCAGATAACGTAGCGATAGCTGCACATGGTCTGCATCCTATCCGGTCACAGTGATGCAATCTGACTGGATGGCTGTGCTGGATAAAGCATGTAAAGACTGTGACTAGGCGATTCTCTGCTTGCCAAATCCAATATGTAGCTTGGAATGTGTTTGGATATAAAGCCTCCGGCTTGTTCCCGATGCCTCTGCTTTAATGTGACATACAGGCTTTATTTTTCCCTTTAGACGGACATTCAAACACACAAACACAGGACCCGGTTAGTCTGAGGTTCTGTAGTATTTTTCTAAGAGCTCCTAATTTTGGGTGCTGCTGGGATGAAGGCAGCTCCAGGCCAACTGTGTTTCCTCACTCTGCTGCATCATTAGCCTCTAATTTGTGCCTGCTAGCATTCAAAAGATTTGATTATGGCTAAATGGCTTAATTTGCGGATATTATCCAAATGACTGTAATCTGGAGAATGGATGGTGATAAACGGTTCGTGTGTGTCAAATAAAAATATTATTGTCTGCAGTTGTTAAAAGTAGGTGCTCTTGCTGTAATGATCATGTTCTGTAGATAAAGAGTGTGATTTATGTGCTAGAATTCTGAGGTCCCCAACGGATTTTTAAAACGACAGATATAATAATATTAATAATACATTTTATATTATCATTATTGTTGTTGTTGTTAATGTCCAATAACTTTAATATATACACTAACGTTTTACTGTTTTAGAACAGTAGTGTTAAAAAAGTTAAATAAAATATTATTAATCTTAAGTTTTTTCAACACCATTTATTATTATTTTTAGTAGTAGTAGTAGTATTAATGATAAAAGCAAATGTGAAATAATATTAACTTCAACATCCAAAAATTGACTTTAACCACTTAAATAATACAAATAATGGTTCTGTTATCATATGCATTCTATTCTATTCTATTCTATTCTAGTCTATTCTAGTCTATTCTATTCTATTCTATTCTATTCTATTCTATTCTATTCTATTCTATTCTATTCTATTCTATTCTATTCCTTTTTTACATATGTTAAGAATATATATTGCTTGTAAATACATGTTTGTTTCCTCTTATTGTGGTTTAATTTAACATTTAAAAATGAAATGCAATCACTTTGAACAAATTGTACAGAGACAACCAGACTTAAGAACAGCTTTTTCCCAAAAGCCATTACCACCCTTATTTTAAGCTTGAACTGTCCTCCACACATGCCCAGACACGGACTGACTTAAATTACGCTGGACTTTCTGCAATATACATTTCATTGTGCAAAATCACTTATTTTCTTCACAATGTGTAATACTAGTCATTTGTCTGTAACTTTATTTATTGTTATTTTTATTGTATACATATATATCTCATATATATATATATCTCTTTCACGTTTGAGTAGTGAGATACTCTTAATCTCATCGTACATATATATAATGTACATTGTAGGCTATATGTGTACAGTGACAATAATAGGCATTTTATTCTATTCTTCTATATTAATGTCTATTCTGTTCTGTTCCATTCCATTCTATTTTTACTTCTTTTTTTCCCTATTTTTTCTGTTCCAGTCTGCTTCAGCTTTCAAAAAAAAACTTAAAATAAATGCTGTTTAGACTGCAAATAAACATTTTACTAAACTTTTAGCATGCTGTTAATGAATCCTCCTGAATGAAAATGGATTGAACGTGATCTTTGAGTACATATTTACTCCTGTGCTCAAGAGTCAGTATTGCTCTAATGCACCACTTACATAACATTGATTTGCATAGCTTTCATGGATAAAACTCTATGCTGTAACAACCTCTTCAGACTTAGACAAAACTGAGTATGTTTCTATTTATAGACCTGTAGCTCGTCTCAACACTCCACTGTTCAACTGCTGTCACCACAAAAATTAGTCTTTATCATTTTAGCCCATTTATCAAACAGTACTATCCGTTACTTTTGTCGCAACAGTTACATTGTGTTGCTGCTGTGCAGGGATCTAAAGTGCATCTATGCAAAATGCATGTAAGAACAGCCAACTGGCTGCCTGCCGTCCCAAACGCTTTTCTTGTGCCAGAGCCGCAGGGCGCTCAGAAATGATATCAACCACATCAGAGCTCCTTCAGTAATCAGATTCATTCTCCGCCAGCCTGGTAAGCAGCACTTCCTCTTTGATACCCGCTCGTTCAGTTTATAATGATGCACACCAGACATCCGTGTGGGCTTTTCATATATAAGCTGTTTTTAATGGTTCATTAAGGGCTTCAAGGAAGTTTAAAGAAGAAAATAATTGGCGTTTGATTGGTAAATGTGTTTTTGGTAAGAGAAAGAGTGATGTGTGCACCATATGTTATATGAGTGTGTGTGGGAGTGTGGCCAGTGTTTAGCAGGTGTTTGGCGGCTGTGTTTAGTGGTTTTCTCTTGCTGGGATCAATGCCATGGCTGAACACGCTCCAAGAGGTCTCAAGGACCCTTATTGAGATGTACCAAAACATTTCAGTAAAAAGACTCATTCATTAAATTGTCTGGTTGTTCATGGAGCACCTCTATAATTTACACTTTGTTGCCTGTTTTGGTGATGAGTATCTCTTTTGTATGTTAATATGTGGTGTTATCAGTATATTTGTTCTACAGCAGAATAGTTTGTGAGAACAAACAGTTCTTTGTCATTGTAAACCCAGATTAACCTCGAGTGTTTGACCACTCTCCTATACACATGTCCCTGCTTTGATTTACCTTGTGGTATTGAGGCTTTTTCAAATAATGCAGTGTTGTTTCTAAACAGCTGTACTGAGTAGGGATGGGTCGATAGACGATACCATCGTCCATCGCCGATGGCCGATAGACAAGGGGCAAGTCTATGCCATTAAAAAGCAAGCACACCACTGATGCTGGCGAGCGCTGTAAATCATTTCCGCGAGAAGAAAACAGATGCATAGATGAGAAGAAGGCGCGAGCTCATTTCAAACCCTTGCGCGTAAAACAAATTATTTTGTAATTAAAAAATACAAGTTTGCAAAAAAGTCTTCTTAAATCTCAAAAAGAAAGAAAATGATAACAAAAGTATTTGCAGTGCATGTACTTTTCTTTACAATCTTTATTTTTGTTTGCGCACTTTAAACACTTTTCATCGCGAAACCACAAGTTTTGCTCTCCTTTCTGCTTCCTTTTTTTGCGAGTCTAAAATTTTTGTTTGCGAGTTAAAAAGTTTTGATTGCGAGTAAGCTGCATCTCAGGGGGCGGTCTCTACCTACCAGGATTAATAGGCTTTTTTCTATTGGTCACTCTCGATTGAAGTGACCACACCCACTAGGTTTTGCCTGCGCCAGTCTGACTGAGGAGCGAGCGAGCGAGGTTTAGCCATGGCGAGCAACGGCGTAGTTTGGCGATACTGTTGAATGGAGGGGCACGAGATGACTCGGATGACGATTGTAATCAAGGTAAAGACCATTATTACATGCAAGACTCTTACAATAGCGGTATTAACATTAAGTGACATGGCATCTGACGCACGGAAGCCACTGGCGCATGCCACTGCTCAGTGACAGTGACACTTACTGTTTTCTGTGACAAATGCCGCTGGACTGTCACTCCTGAAAGTGTCACTGCTCCCGCACCTTCCGCGTGTCAAATGCCTTTCACACAGCAGCGCATCAGAGCCTAGCAGGAGCAGGGCAGAAGCATACATACATGCATAAAAAGATGTCCGCTTATCTGGGGGCCGGGTCTCCCCAGACACTTCCTTCAGCTTTTCCGGGAAAATACAGTGCCGTTTCCAGGTCAGCCGAGAGACATAGTCCCTCCAGCGTGTCCTAGGTCTTCCTCTGGGCCTCCTTCCGGTGGGACAAAAGCAGAGATGAGATCATGTGGTCCCCAAACCGGACCTTCTCCAGCTCCTGACTGCACCTAGAAATCCTGTCCATAAAAGTAATGAACAGGACCGGTGATTAAGGGCAGCCCTGCTGGAGTCCAACACGCAACGGGAACAAGTCTGACTTACTGCTGGCAATTCGAACCAAGCTCCTGCTCTGGTCATACAGGGACCGGACAGCCCTTAGCAAAGGGCCCCTGACCCCATATTCCCAGAGCACCCCCAACAGGACACCGCGAGGGACGCGGTCGAATGCCTTCTCCAAGTCCACAAAACACATGTGAACTGGTTGAGCAAACTCCCACAACCCTCTAGTACCCTAAAGAGGGTATAGAGCTGGTCCAGTGTTTTACATCCAGGACGAAAGCCGCCTTGTTCCTCCTGGATCCGAGGTTCGACTATCGGTCGAATTCTCCTATCTAGTACCCTAGCATAGACTTTCCCGGGGAAGCTGAGGAGTGTGATCCCCCGATAGTTGGAACACACCCTCCGATCCCCCTTTTTTAAAACGAGGGACTACCACCCCGGTCTGCCAGTCCAGAGAAACTGTCCCCAACCTTTACGCGATGTGATAGAGGCGTGTCAACCAAGACAGCCCCACAGTATCTAGAGACTTAAGGTACTCAGGGCGGATATCATCCACCCCAGGTGCCTTGCCACCGAGGAGCTGTCGAGTCCACCCCTGGGTGGGATTGAGGAGGATGAGAAGTATTCCTTCCATCGCCCAATGATATTCCCAGTTGAAGTCAGCAGATTCCCACCTTTACTGTATACAGTGTTGGCAGGGCACTGCTTCCCCCTCCTGAGGCACCGGACAGTTTGCCAGAACCTCTTCGAGGTCGATAGATAATTCTTCTCCATGGCTTCACTGAACTCCTACCAGACCCAAGTTTCTGTCTCCGCAACCACCCTGGCTGCAGTTCGCTTGGCCCACCAATACCTATCAGCTGCCTCAGGAGCCCCACAAGCCAGCCAGGCTCGATAAGAGTCCTTCTTCAGCTTGACGGCATCCCTTACTTCCGGTGTTCCGGGGTTCCGGGTTCGGGGGTTGCCGCCCCAACAGGCACTGAAGACTTTGCAGCCACAGCTCTGAACAGTCGCATTGACAACGGAGGTGGAGAACATGGTCCACTCGGACTCAATGTCTCTAACCTCCCTCAGGATCTGGTTAAAGCTCTGCCGGAGGTGGGAGTTGAAGACCTCCCTGACTGAGGGCTCTGCTAAAGGTTCCCAACAGACCTTCACAGTATGTTTGGGCCTGCTGAGTCTGTCCAGCTTCCTCCCCCGCCAATGGATCCAACTCACCGCAAGGTGGTGATCAGTTGACAGCTCCGGCCAGCTCTTTACCCGAGTGTCCAAGACATACGGCCGGAGGTCAGATGAAACAACCACAAAGTTGATCATCAACCTTCACCCTAGGATGCCCTGGCACCACGGGTACTAATGGGCACCCTTATGCTCAAAAATGGTGTTTCGTTACGGACAAATCGTGACCAGCATAGAACTCAAACAACAGAACACCACTGGGGTTCAGATCAGGGGGGTCGTTCCTCCCAATCACACCCCTCCAGGTATCACTAGCATCGCCCACATGTACGATGAAGTCCCCCAGTAGAACGACAGAGTCCCCAGTTGGAGCACTTTCCAGCAACCCTCCCAGAGACCCCAAGAAGGCCGGAAAACTATGCACTGCCATTTGGCCCGTAGGCACAAACAACAGTGAGAGACCCATTCCCGACCCAAAGGCGCAGGGAAGCGACACTCTCATTCACCGCGAGCAAGCCCACACCAACCCGCTGCCTCTCACTGTGGACAACCCCAGAGTAGTGGAGAGTCCACCCCCTATCAAGGAGTTGGGTTCCAGGTGAGACTGACTGGGTGATTCTCACGAAATATTAGTTTTAAAGTTCCAAGCATTAAATTTTTTAAATGCTTAAATTAACTTTTTTTTACTTCAGACTTTAGGAACAAAGTCTAAAGTATTTGTGAACATTAATTTGAAAACTTTTACTTATTTATCATCTTTTATAACATAATTTCCAAAATACATCCAAATAATATAGTTTTTAAACTCTGCACATGCATTTAAAATAAAAGTCCTATTTTTCTATTAATTAAATTAACATGTAACAAACTCCTGTTGCGGTAATGATATATAGGTTTCAGAAATGAGGTTGATTATTTCGGGAAAGTCTTATATTAAAACTAGTATAATATTCTGCGAAAATGTAGAAAAAAAACATAATATTCGCACAATTATGCATTCAAGTGTAAAGCAGTTTTCTTGTGTAGTTCTTCAAAAAAACTAAAAACTAAAAAATGTAGGAAAACAAAACAGGGAAAAAAACAGCGCAACATTTAAATGTGTAACTAAAAAAAAACATTTTAGCATGGCACTAAAAAAATAACTGACCAACAAGGACAAATACCACATTCTTAACTTAATTACAGTTATTAAAATTATAATTATACTCAGTTAAAGTCTCAAAACAAAAGATATTTTTTATAAAAGTTATAAATACTACATACACCTCTAAAACAACACAAGTGGGGATATGTTTTCACAAATGTTTGCAAAGAAAGAAGGTGGAGCTATTATTCTCGCTGTAGTGATTAGTGTTAAGTTGTGTTTCCAACAGTTCTGTTCCAGAACAGTTTAACCGGGCCTGAGTACGATTGTCCCCCCTCCCCACTCCCCCTCTGGCCTGCACCCACATAGGATTTCAGCACTTATACTTCCATCATTATTGTGTGGCGGTTTCGGGATAAACAGGAAGAGTGGCGCTCTTGCTAAACGCAATGGATTCCATCTCTCGGTTTACTGGATAGTGGATAGTAATTTTGAGCCGTTAGGCTCACGGTGGTCAACAGCCTATTGTTAAACAGGTCTATCGCTTTTGTTGGTTTTGGAGCATTGCAAAATGTGACGTCACACAGCCTGAACTGTCCGGGCACGGTTCGGAGCACTCGCACTAGTCAAACGCACTCGGGCACGGTTCAAACTGCCAAGTGTGAGTGTGTTCAGCACATTTACAATTGTTCCCCCTCCCCACTCCCCCTCTGGCCTGCACTCACATAGGATTTCAGCACTAATACTTCCATCATTATTGTGTGGCGGTTTCAGGATAAACAGGAAGAGTGGCGCTCTTGCTAAACGCAATGGATTCCATCTCTCAGTTTACTGGATAGTGGATAGTAATTTTGAGTCGTTAGGCTCACGGTGGTCAACAGCCTATTGTTAAACAGGTCTATCACTTTTGTTGGTTTTGGAGCATCGCAAAATGGACGTCACACAGCCTGAACTCTGTCCGGGCACGGTTCAAACTGCCAAGTGTGAGTGTGTTCAGCACATTTACGGAGAACTGATTCCTGAACCTGACAGAGCAGTCTATGCTGGCTGTGCACAGAGACTAGACAGTGAGGCAATTCTACCTCTGCAAGAAAAGTCTGCTGCTGACGACTCACAACCTTTAAGTAAGAATCTGCTATTTACTATTCAAACGTGAGTTTTGAGAGGTGAAGGGTAGTGCTGTTGTCGCTCAATCACAATGATAAGCTTTGTACACATTGACCCATTTCAGAAGGCAGGGCTTAGAGGAGAAAAAATAATGTACATGATGTGAAAAATATATAATTTTTGTTAAACTTCAACTACATAGACACACTGTATTACACTAAATACACGAAATAATGTTCTTTTTTTAGCAACATCATACGATCCCTTTAACTTCCATAAAACAAGATCATTTCTAATAAAGAGATAAAGTGTGCGTCATGTTTAAACCTTAGTGATGGAGACATACAAAAACATGTAAAAATAGAATCTGGTGACCCAATAAATAAAATACACTTAAAAAGGTCAGAGGGACTCAAATCATGCCGGTTTCGTGGAATGACTCTTAAACTAATTGAAACCTTATTTACTCTAATAGTGATCTGAAACAAAACAGGACTGTTACAATAAAATTTTCTTGAACCTCATTTGCTTTTTGAATTAGTTGAAATGAATCATCTTCCTTATTCGATGGTGTTGTGTTTAGTTGATACATATCTGTCCCGTCTCAGTATGTGCACTTAATCACTCTAGCGTTGCTTTACTATGTTAGCTTTAGCTTAGCTCCATTCATTCCTTCGGTACCAAACAGACATGAATTTAGAATACACCAAAAACTTCCAT
>JAUCMT010000054.1:7255265-7269224 GCA_032357475.1 Enteromius thamalakanensis | reverse complement strand
GATATTATCATTATCGTGGGCCATATATCGCCACAGAATTGAATCGTGAGTTACCTGTATCGTCCCACCCCTAGTTCTAATATAAAAAAGGTTCTAATTTAATCTAACATATTTTTATTTTATTTATTCCAACCTCATTTTAATTAATTAATTGTAATGAATTAAAAAATATTTTTAATTAATTAAAAAAAATAATAAATTTTGTCAGATGGATAGTTCTCCCAAAAATGAAAATTCTGTATTTTTTTTTCTCAACCTCATGTATTCTAAACCCATAAGAATTTGGTTACTATTTAAAACATAAATTAAAGGATTTTTTATCAAACAATAAAACCTTTTGTTCCTTCATTAAAAAATTCAGATAACCAAAACTTAGAAGATCCAAAAAGTAAATAAAGGCAAGGTAGAATGAATTAATATGAATTCAATTGTGCGGTTTAACACAAGCCTTGTGAAGAGATGTTATCGCTTTATATTCTAAACAGAATTTTATTTAATAAAAAAACTTATATTTGTAATTAATTTAATATTGTATTTATATCTACACAATAATAGACACATAGAGCAAGTTTCATTAAACATATCATAATCTGTGTTTCTTCTCTGCCTCTCTCTAGGTGGAGTTTAACCCCAACCAGTCTTCTCTGAGCCTGGAGGGAGATGACATTGAGAGCTTTGAGAAGGTCATGCAGCACATCTCTTACCTGAACTCCCGACAGTTCCCCACCCCAGGGATTCGTCATCTGCGTGTCTCCACCACTGTCAAGTTAGTTTCCATCCTTTCAGTTCAGCTGCATCAAACTATCCACCTCCACCCCCTTTGAAAGATTATTTAACTTGAAAAGCTAACAATGAAACAGAAGTAATAATATTAATTCATACTATTCGAGCACTAATGAATATATAATAATTTACCTTCTTTGTCATTCTTCAGATGCTTCAATGAGGAGACGTGCATCTCTGTGCCTGACTCAGAAGGCTACGTGATGGTTCTCCAGCCAGAGGAGCCAAAAATCAGCCTCAGTGGAATTGACCATTTTGCCCGTGGAGCAGCTGAATTTGAGAGCACGGAGGGCGTTACGCTCTTCCCTGAGCTGCGCATCGTCAGCACCATCACCCGTGAGGTGGAGGTGGAAGCGGAGACCGAGGCCGAAGGCGAGGATGATCCCACAGGTACGCCGGGAATGTGAGATACACATATTTTGCTGAGAAAGGTGGAGAGATGACTAGGAGTAGTTTTCACAAATTACAGGAACCAGTTACGCATGAAATTAAAATTCTGTCCTAATTGATTACAAAATCTGTTTGATATTTGTATTGAACATAAAAGATGGATTTGGAAAAGCATATTAAATGCAAAAGATTAAACGGTTTCTTGGTGCAATATTTCGGATGAGTGGTAGAAATACTGATGTTGTCTATATAATGGATTCTGGGATGCAAGAAAGTCTTAGAGGTTTTGTTTTTAGCTAATGTTTTTTACTCTAAATTTTAGTGCATTGTAAGTATTTCCTTTAGATGACTTGACTCCCAGCGATCAATATTTGTCATAAAGTTGCAGGGTGGACTGATTCTGAACATTCAAGTCTTTCCAAGATTAAATTGAATCAAATGGAGAGGTTCTGCTGTTCTGCTTCTGGAGAGGACTTACTGACAAATGGTTATTGTTTTGTTGCAGTGCAAGAGACGGTGGTATCTGAGGAGATCATGCATAACTTGGACACGTGTGAGGTGACTGTGGTGGGAGATGAACTGAATGGAGATCATGAGAGTTTGGAGGTGGATCTGGCCCAAATCCAGCAGAGAGCTCTGGAGATGAGCTCTTCTAACGTGGGCATGGTCATCACAGGTACTCATCCAGCTACATCAACAAACTATTTGCACACATCTGTTGGATTATATTTGTGTGATTGGTTAATGGTAGTTTATATTCAGCTTCTTATCTTATTAAAAGCATCAGTACTGTAATCTTGATAAATAGTTAAAGCTTGTGTCTGTCCACAGGGGTTAACACCATGGCGAACTATGAACAGGTCCTGCATCTGATCCGCTACAGAAACTGGCACACAGAGGCATTGTTTGACAGGAAGTTTAAGCTAGTCTGCTCTGAACTCAATGGCCGCTATATCAGCAATGAATTCAAAGTCGAGGTATGGCTGAGCACACACTGTCCAATAATAATAACAATAATTTATTAACTGCACTAAAATGTTCCACTAAAATACCACAGCACCTACAGTTTATGTTTGGGGTCAGTAAGATTTATTTTATTTTTTTGTAAGAAATTAATAGTTTTACTTAGCAAGAATCTATTAAATTAATAATAATAATTAAAATAAATTATAATAATTATAATCAAAAGTGACAGTAAATACATTTATCATTTTTATTTTAAACAATAATTATATTTTGAAATGAAATTTTGAACTTCTATTGATCAAAAATCTTCAAAATATTAAGCAATATAAAAAAACTGTTTTCAACTTTGATAATAAGGATATTTTCATGAGTAGCAAATCGGCATATTAGAATGATTTCTGAAGGACAATATTAATGCTGAATGTTCAAACAACTTAAGATGGAAAACCAGTTTTTACTGGAAAATGCAATATTGAGTATAAAAATTTTAATAAAGTATAAAACACTTGTTAATAAAATTATATTAGAATTGTATAAATGCTTATATAAAATCAGTTGTTATTTGTTCTGTTGGGTCCTGTTAATAAAAAAATTCTATATACAGTACAAGTCTGTATCAAAAAAAGTCAAGTAAGGATATAAAGAGACTTTGATTGTATTATACTACGCAGATGCCAGTTGTGTGACCGTCTGTATTATTTATGTTATCAGGTCAACGTGATCCATACAGCCAACCCCATGGATCATGCTAACAATGCTATGGTACAGCCTCAGTTCATCAACCAAGTGCAGCACGCTTCAGTGGACCTGTCTGGACACAACCTGGCCAACACACATCAGGCCTCAGGTATTTCTTCTTTATCCTTTTATTTCCTTCGTCTCCCCTCCTCTGATCCATCTGTTCAGCTTCTCTTTGAGATAAAGGCGTTTCATTGGCTGCTTCATCTCTTATCGTATCTCTCCTAGATTATTGCACTAATCTCTCATTAAAGATAATCCAGACTTTGTAATCAAACGAATAAGCTGTTTAATGTTGAGCTCAAAACTGAATTCGGTTTCTTTCCACGAGTTTTTCTGCAGCTTAAAGTCAATTTAAAAAGTAGGGCAGTTATGGAGTGCCATGCCTGTTTTTAATGGCGCACTTTTAGGGATTATATGCAAGTGTGGTGTACAACATCTGGACAGTCGGTGAGAGACACCCCAGACAACCTTTTTTAGGGTTTTTTTCACCCTAAATGCCAAATGCTCATCTGTGTCCATCCACTCTTCACAGTTGTCCCAAGTGCTGCCACCATCGTTATCGTTGTGTGTGTGAGCTTCCTGGTGTTTATGATCATCCTTGGCGTCTTTCGTATCCGTGCTGCCCACCAGCGCACCATGAGGGACCAGGAAAATGGCAAAGAGAACGAGATGGACTGGGATGACTCTGCTCTCACCATTACTGTCAACCCAATGGAGGTGTGTTCTTAAAACAAAGCTTGTCTGCTCAGTGCTTTTAGAGCACTCATACATAATTAATACAGCAGAGAGCTAAACCCATTAAAATCTCAATGTACCTTTGTAAAAATGCCACTTTATTACCATGCCACTTCCTCCTGTTTATTTGTCTGCTAATATGGATTTTCGATATACTAAACAGCTATTTTTTTGCATTATGTTTGCTTAGAAGTAATAAATGAGGTAATTTCAGGGATATTGCACTTATAAAGAGACCATTTGGTGTGATTCACTTTTTCACTTTTGAAATTATCGATTTGATTTCAATCTTAAATGTATTAATTTCTACTTATTTTATTTATTTAATTTATATATATATATATATTAAATAAATAAAATAAGTATACCTGTTTTTGAAAACCAATAGTCATATATTATCATATAATCATATATCGAATATATTATATTTAACTATATAAACTATAAATATAATAAATATATACATTATAAATGTATATACAGGTATATATATACATATAGTATATGCTTTACCAAACTCTATATAAATTATGTAATAACTTTTTATATATATATCTGACACACACACACACACACACACACACACCTGTGCGTATATATACATATAATGTATATATATATTTACATACATTGTTTTCATTACAATATGAGACATTTTTATTGTCATATAGCAGTTCAGATCAAAATTGCAATATATGATGGCAAAAGCACTATATATATATATTTATTATACATAAGGCTAAAAATATATATTGTTTATAATACTATATATAGTATATATTGTTTATAAAATAAATAATATTTTTCCCTAAATAACAAAACAATTTTTTTTAAAAAATACAAATCTAAATAAAACACTTTCTACAAAAGGGTAAATATTTAATCTGTTTACTTGCATATCATGTGACATTAACCAACATCAGTATACTGTGAACCTAAAATTGCTAAATGATTGAAATATTAACCTTAAATCTCGCAGGGTGCTTTAGTACTTTACGTTTAGGAGTTCAGTTGACAAAAGTTAGTTTACCCCCGTTTTTAGTTTTTGTTTTTTCCCAAAAAGTTTGCTCATAAATCTGCTCTTTTGAGTAAATCCATAGAGGTCTATTATGCAGTTTAAAGAACGTTCAGTTCTCTCTTCCTCTTAGACTTATGAGGATCAGCACAGCAGTGAAGAGGAAGGAGACGAGGAAGAAGAAGAGAGCGAGGACGGAGAGGAGGAAGACGACATCACCAGTGCGGAGTCAGACAGCAGCGAAGATGAGGGCGGCGAACAGGAAGACCAGCAGGGTTCAAGCAGACAGCAGCAGCTGGAGTGGGACGACTCTACCTACTGATCGTCCTGAGCACACAGTACACACTTCTTACCAACACACACACACACACACACACTCACACAGTGACAAATCCACCCACGCACAGTCACATCCCTCTGCCAATAGGGACGCCCATGTTCCCCCTACCTAAGGAGCCATGCGTAAAAAACGCGGAAAACACTGAAAACTACACGATTATACAATATATGTACAATATAGACGCAAATATATCCGGTGTCTGTTGTGACAGGTGTTGCAGTCCGCTTCATTTCCAGCCGCCAAGGCTTCCCTATCGACATCTTATCGTGGTGGTATTCAGTGTAGTATAGTATCACAGCTATCTCAATACAAGTTCCTAATTTATTGAATCTCTTTCTGTCCTCTCCGAGGGAATCCTGGCCTGCGTTTGCATTTTCTTTCAGCTCCGTACGGACACATCCCTGCACTTCTTACTTTTTCAAGTTGAGCTTTGAGAATGATTTAATGTATATTCCTTCACATGACGTTTTAGGTTGATTTGCTACAGGAGTTTTGAGGATATTCACTTTCTATTGCATGGCAAGATTTGCAATCATGGGTACGGAAGAAAACAACTGCTTTTTGATATTTTGTAAATAAGACGAAACCATGTAATTAGTCGTTGTGTGTTAGTGAAAGCCTAACCAGCGGTATCTAAAAAGACTCAGCACCTGCTGTAGAATATTTATGTCAGATGCTCTCAGCATGTTTCAGAAGCTTTCAGTAAATCTCATGCTCGTACTAAAACAAATGTCCGCTTCACGGAGGGAAACCCATGACAGAGGCTGAGGTTTCTGTGGCAAAGTGTCGTTCATTTTGTCTTTTCTCTTGGAGGTGGGTGTGCATCTTTTTTTGTTTCTTTGCGTTCTGTTTTGTAGTGTTGGATGGGCGTAGAGTTGGTTCAGTGCTTTGGCTTTACATATGCTAATTCTAGCTGGGCTTGCAATGGCACAAATGCTACACCAAGGCTTCAATGTTTTTAATTCAAGTGACGTTTCGGGGACTAACAATCACATTCAGGTGAAAAATATACCGTTGTTGTTTTTTTTCGCGTGGTACTGTGTGTTGTACAGTTTAGGCACACCGCAGTTATTTAAGCCATTCTTAAAGTGATAGTGCTTGTATTTTCTGTAACAAATAGAGACCAATTGGAATCACAGTATGCACTCTCATAACCCAGTCTGAATAACATTTACGACTGAAACGACGTGGAAAACGGGTGCCCTGGTGATTAATCGACAACGTGAGCATCGAAAGGTCTGTAACGTTACTGTTTACGTACAGACCTCTATTGCTAAGTTATATGAACTTTACCGAACAAAATTATGTGTGGGGGGTTGTTTTTATTCCATATATACCTAATTTTGTATTTTAAAGTGATTTTCTTTTTAAATTCAGGGTTAACCCGTGTTATTCTCGTCATTTCCAGACCCCTTAAAAGCATTACAAGGGCTAGTTTGCCTGTCACAGCGCATGAGAAGAAATGAATTTCAACTTTTAAAGCATACAAAATATTTTTGCAGTATGGCCGTTGGATTTTATTGTACATTGGAACTGTACTGTAGAGTTGTGTAAAGATATTTGTTTACATTTGGTAAACTTCTATTCGTTTTCGGTGACGCTATCAATCTACGTTACTCCGGATTTGCAGGTCATTTCTCTTCAGAATCATGTCATAGTTTCATTTACTTACTGTGATTGGACATTTCGGGAAGCACCCCCTCCGGAAAAGGTTAACTGTAGGGGGAAAAAATGATGTTCCGTTCCCGTTAGGCTCGAAAAAGAATGATAATTATTTAGGAGATTGTACATCGTTTGATTGTTTAGTAAACGGACGTGAAGCTTTAGGGTACTTCATTGAGCTGTTTTTGTTTACATGCATGAATATACTCAGTTTTAGGCCTAAGCTACGAGACTTTGTTATGATCGGTGGTATGAATGGAATTTTATGTCATGTCAGAAAAGGTACAATGCGGGAAGTTGTCGAGAAGGTCTATTTTTGTGACCCATGGAGATTTTTCTTGTAGGTTTTAGGTGTAGGTCAACAGGTTCCCCCTCGAAATTGACAGGACTTCTAAAAAGGATGTCCAGAAATCAGCTGGTGGAGTTGGGAGTGCCTTTTGCCTATCACAGCGCATTAATAACACAACTAACCAAACACTCATCCATGCCATTTTAGTTGTTGCAATTTTCTCATTTCATAATTATTTAATATTAGATTTCTTCTAGGTACGGGGAAGTGATTTTAAATTTCTGTTAGGGATCAACAGCTAGTTTTATCAAGAGTGGACATTTTAATCGTCCTGCATACAGTAGATGTCTTGTGTTCATGTTGATGTGTAGAGAAAATAATAGGTCCATGCTGTATCATCAATGAATATTGTACTAAATCATGTTTGAGGAAATCCACTTCGAAAAGATGTACATTATTATAGGCAGCGTATGTGGGTACGAGTTAAACAATGTGTGTATAGTGAAAGGTGTATCTCCTGATAACGCTGTAGAGGGCAGCATGAAATTCACGAGAAGCAAATACATGACGATTTGTCACACAAATGTAATAGTCTCGCACAGTGTATTCTCAAACTGTTTGATCGATGTAGACCATTCCATGAGACCAAATTTAGTATAATCAATGTTTGTACTGAAAATCGCACAATTGTTTGTATCTTCCCTCCTTTCCCCTGATGCAAATATTCATCTGCAGGTTCTCAAGGGGAAAAAAAATCATGTGAATTGTATTTCAAACAATGTGATTTTAAGACGCTGGCGCAGAAACTTTCCCTAATAAATAAGCAGTCTGCTGAGTGTGAACGGCTGCAGATGGTGGGTGTCTAATGGGGCATTGTCTTTGCATGTATAACACAAGATATAAATATTTCCTGTAACTGGCACATGGTGCTGTGGGTTTGGAGTGGAGTGGATGGGACAGGATACTACTGAATCAAAGATTATCTGTCTCAGATTTGCAGCCTTCAGTGGTCATTGTTCACGTTTTGAATTACTTTTATTTTTTTGCTTTTATTTCAGGGGTGTTGTAGAACTGTTGGATGCTGCCTTCCAGCTCATTCACTTTTCTATTATTCAGAGGAACAATTATAGTGAAGTTGATGCTTGCTCATGAACAAAATAAAGGATGAGATGGGAATAAAGTTGTGTTTTGAGTATTTCATATTTATATTTGATACTGTTTTTATACATACGTTTACATTAGCACAACTTTGTTTTTATAAATTAGTGTATTTGAGTATATTTACTGTAAAGTAAATATACTATGTATACATGTGCATTTTTATATGCACATGTATACATAGCATATACACATAAAGCATTTAAATGTGCCTATGTAATAGGTAATAATATATGTATATTAAATAATCAATAATAGGTATAAATCTTCCATCCTCATTACTTTAAAGCTTGAATGGGGAAAATTCTATACCTGAATAAGTTTCACTTCCTTCACCTTGATCTTTCCTCATGTATTAAAATTTTTAATGAGCCCTCTATGATAAAGGTAAATTACAGACCACGCTAATGTTGCCTGTAATATAGTGCCACCTAGTGCTTGAAAACAAAAATATTCATATCTATAAAATGCCGGCTAATATAACAAAACGATTACAATAACACCATTTTTTAATAGTGTGGAATTAAGCTTTTTTTTTCTTTATAAAAATGTACATAATGATTTTCCAAAGATCACAATCCAGCCTAATAAAATTTGCCAAAATTAAACCCGTTTTTGTAATTTTCCATCAAATGTGTTGCAAAAAAAAAAAAAGAGAGAAAAGACAAAACACTGACACAACTTTTAAGATGCCGATCACCAAATATATTCAAATACAAAGTATTTACAAATATCACACTGGTTAAAAAAAGTTCGGACAAACTAAATTAAAATGCATAGTAATTACAATCTATTTTACTATCAAATACTAGTACCAAAAGGCATATTGGCAACAGCCTGATGTTAATGTTAATAAATTACATTATAATCAGAGGGTTGAAAAAAAAAAATCTTTTTTTGACAATCTTACCTCTCTGTACTCAGAAAATAAGAACTAGTCTAAAATGAGCTTTTGTACATGTTTAAGATATTTCACTGAAAATGTAAACACTTTTTTTCTCCACTGTACCCAAATCAAAATGTACAATCAAACATAAAATGTATAGGATGTTAACAATGCAAATAACTGTCTGATGAATCCTACTGCACATACTTTAGGTTGAGTGACCTCATAATTTCATCTAACTATGTTCATCTAGCTAAATGTACAAATTGCAACCACTGTTTAAAAAAAAAAACAAGAATACTGTAAAATGCACAGACAGCATTTAGGCCACACTCACATTAAATGTCAATCTATCAAACCTTTATGTCGAGGTCTTTCCAACTCCAGAACTAGCTAATGCCAGTATCTTATCTTCAGATCCTAAAAAGGTAAGATACATTTGATTGTTAAAGAGGTACTTATAAAAGGTAGCACATGCTTTAGTAGTCATCTTCTCATCTTACCCAGGCTTGCAGTCACCTTCTCAAAGTGACTCAAAGTGGCACTGGCATTTGCAGCAAGAAACGCTTCATCCTCTGTTGTCAGCTGAGCATTCAAACAATTTACAGATTTCAGCAACGCTTTAACATGCGAGTCTTGAAATAGACGCGAGAGTATTTGTGTCAATAATAGCCCTCTCACCTTCTCGCCAAGTTTTCTCAGAGCTGTGAGGATCTCCACTTTCTGCTGAGTGTACACATCTCGAGGGAGCTTTCCAACCATCACATCACGGTCCATCTGAGTTCATACGGTATCATATGAACAGTTTTAAGACTTTGAAAATATATTTGCATATTTGAAAATTTTAACAGGTGCTTTGTCACCTCAGCCAGTCTAGTCCTCAATTGCCCTGGCTGCTTTTTAGCAAACAGCCGAATGACTTCTGGCGTCTTGAATGCTTGACTGATGGCAGCTTGGATCGCCTGAAAAATATTTGCAGTCATAAATGATCCGTCAGCATGCATACTTAATTATACCAACAGACATCAGTCTATATGTCTTTTTACAGGAAAAATAAATCCTGTAGACCTAAAATACTGTATCCTGGACCACAATACCAGACATAAGTAGCAATAGCCAACAGATTTTTCTTTTATTTTTTTTAAATCTTTAGAATATTTAGTAAAGATTAAGTTCCATGAGAATATTTTATAAATGTCCTACCATATATATATTTTAAAAACATCATTTTTGATTAGTTATATGCATTACTAAGAATTTTATTTGGATCATTTTAAAAGTGATTTCATATATATATATAAATATATATATAAATATTTTTTTTTGCATCCTTACATTTGAGATTTAAAGTAGTTTTAAAATATAAAAATCTCAATTTTAAACAAATGGACCCTTTTGACTGGTTTTGTGGTCCATGGTCACATATGAACATACAACACAATTTACTTTAATACAATAAAATCTAAATTCTTACCAGTTGCATTCCCCCCAGTTCATCAACAAGTGTCATATTCCCAGACATCAGCTTCTTTAATGACTCATTGAACTCGCTCAACTGTTCCAGTGTCTCTTTTTTGGTTTCTTCATATTCCTCCTCTTCAAGATCTTCTCTGCAATAGAAAAAATAATCAAATATGTGCATGTAACTGAATGTGGAGATGTTAGAGAGGTGGTGGGATGCCGTTACCTGCACTCTTCTAAATCCTGAAGCTGTTGCATCAACCGGTCCAGCTGTTCTTCCATGTTTTGTCTCAGTTTGCTTGTTTCTGATGTCCCTCTAGAAGCCATTCTTTATTTTTGAAATAAATAAGTAAATAAATAACTGGCACAAATCACATCTTTTCATACACATCATGGCTTTTCCTACTGTTGCTACATATGTGAATGTCACCGTTGATGTGATCTAACATTCACCCAGGTATTTGTACTGAACTGATCAGAATTAGTATGCAGTGTTGACTGCATCAGGGTAAACACTGTAATTAATGCATAGTTAACAATGACATATCCTATTTATGAATACAGGAAATAAATCTCATTGTTTTGCCACCCCGCTTTATTCTCTCCCACTGCGCAGTTAGCTTAGCTTGCTATAAAATATATAAAAACAAACAAATGTGCGAACTGTAGAGTCCTAAACGATGTGGTTTTACGTGAAACAAGTAGCAATTCTCACCCGTGTTTTTTTTTCTCCAAAAACGTTCAACTGATAAAGACACAATTACAATAAGATTTAAGTCCTTAAGTCCAGTTGTTAAGGTGTGGTTTGCTAGCACTTTATCTTCAATAGAAATCGAACGGCTTTTCTGCGTAAACTCTGCGCAGAGTTGATTATCACGAGCACACTCTGAGCACGTATGAATTGCGCATGGTCAGGCGTGTTGAGCATTTGCGACACTACTACTATCACAACAAGGCTAAAATACGAATGTTTAGTAGCTTCACAGTTTGTCGGGTTTCCTTTTTGTTTATAATAAAGCTGTATTTTTCTGCACCCGTTGGCTAAATAAATGCGTTGAAGTTTTACTGAAACCAAAAAGTACAGAATACAGATATATGGGAAGCAAGAGACAAGTTTGTTGAATTGGTAAGAAATTAGTTTAGATTAAATTAGACACGTTTAGTCCTGGTTTCATACCAGTGCGCATATTTGTGGAATGGCGTTTTACTGAATAGAATATCAATGGCTTTAGAATAGGTTTTTATCGCCATTGTTTCCTCCTGAGCTATGCTTCATCTTACTAACATTACCTCGTTTTGAGAAATTAGGTTTAGTTGTTATATGCATTTAGTTAATATATTTTAAAAACCAACAATACATCCAGAAAGAAACTTTTATTATTAATCATAATTTGTGTATGTGCGTTATATATATAAATTATGTTTTTATGATGACTTTTTTTCTGCAGACAGCATTTTATTTGTATGATCAATGTCATCTCAAGAGAAAACCAAAGTGGTACTACTGGCATGTGGGTCCTTCAACCCCATCACAAACATGCACCTGCGTATGTTCGAACTGGCTCGGGATCACCTTGAAGACACTGGTATGTTTCAAATGAATTATGCGTCCAACCATTTTAATTGTTGTCATTTACTCCCCCCACAAGTTGTTCCTACCCCGCATTGTTTTTTTTATCTATTGAACACAAAAGAACAACCGAGCAGTTAACCTCCATTGTATGGAAAACAATTGTATTGATGTCAGTGCCTACCAGCAATTCATACAAGTCAAGTTTGGAACTAGTGATGATGATGATGAAATGCTATTTTTGGGTGAACTGTGCCTTATTGAGTTAACCCTCATCGCTTTTTAACATGCATAACTTTTTTGTTTGTTGACTTAGGAAGATATATAGTGGTGAAAGGCATTATCTCTCCGGTTGGAGATAGCTACAAAAAGAAAGGTCTGATTGAAGCCTGTCATCGTTTAGAGATGGCTAGACTAGCCACGCTGAACTCTGATTGGATCACAGTGGATGACTGGGAGAGCCAGCAGCCGGAGTGGGTGGAGACAGCCAAAGTAGTTAGGTGGGAATATCTTAAGATCAAGTGATTTCAGAGAACATTTCATTTTGGGTGAAGTGAAAGATAAAACTGAACCCGTTTTGTTCTGCAAGTGTTGTAGTGTCTTCTATTTTTGCATGAGTTGCATGTCACATCTGATTTTTGCGTGGTTGCACGTCATTTTTCATCTGCTGCTACGTCAAGATGACCAAGATGATTTTATGCCAAACTGACATTTAATCAGATCGTTCTGATCTTTATTAGGCACCATGCAGAATGTGTTTCCAGCGAGAACAACAATGATGATGTGGATACAGTGAGGTGTGGGAAGAGGAGAAAGCTGGAACAAAATAAAATCATCTCTCAAACCTCATCTTATATTAGCACAAAGGAAGGTATAATACAACTCTTCATAGGATAAATGCTCCTACTGCTTAGGGCAGTTAAATAGGAGTTTACCTAAGAATGCCGCTCTGTCACAATACCTCCCAAAAGGCAATAAAATTAACAGCTGATGTGCCTTCGGGACAGCAGAGAAACAATGTACAGCCAGGTATATTTATGAGTGTTTACACAGTTCAGCACAATTTGCAACTTTCTGCACCGTCTGACAGCATTCCTCTGCAAGTGGAACACTTTGAAGCAAATGTACAGGTGTAATAAGTGAGGACTGAAACAACTAATTTAGAGAAAAGGGAGAAGTGCTTTGTAAGAACATCAGTGTTTTCTGCTGGATTTTGGTTTCGCAGTAAACCCTGATTTTTTACAGCAGTAACTAGTCCTAGCAGTGTACTAAAATGAAACAGTATTTTCTATCTGTATCTGTATTTTCGAACACAGTTTAAAACAAAATGTATTACATATTTGTGATATATTTTGTGTTTTAAATATAATTATTCTAGAAAATGTAATATGAAAACTTTTTTATGTTTTTAAAACCTATGCTTACCAAGGCTGCATTTATGTGATCAAAACAAACAAACAAAAAAAAACAATATATATATATATATATATATATACACATACAGTACTGTGCAAAAGTTTTAGGCCACTAGTATTTTGACCAACAATAAAACAAACAAAAAAAGGTTTTAAGCCGATTATTTCTATCTTCTGCATCAGCGAAATATCAGTTTACCTTTCCAATTATTTCCAAATATCAGTTTACATTTACATTTTTTGTCATTAATTGTAATAATGCAGTGAGATTATTGTCTGCAGAAGGAGTCTGACAACAGCCAGTGCTTCACACAGAGATCTGATCATCATCACCCAGTCTGTCTGGAATCACATGAAGTAACAGAACAAACTGAGACAGACAGCATTTTTACATGAGTGTCTAAAACTGATCAGGTAGGTTTTCTTCATCTTGGAGACGTTGCCACAGTTCTTCTGGATTGAGTCTGTCTTAGTTTGTTCTGTTTCTTCATGTGATTCCAGACAGACTGATGATGATCAGATCAGATCTCTGTGTGGAGCACTGGCTG
>JAUCMT010000054.1:7238573-7252154 GCA_032357475.1 Enteromius thamalakanensis | reverse complement strand
TCCTGTGTGGTGCTGATGTGCTGGAGTCATTTGGTGTCCCCAACCTTTGGAAGCCAGAAGACATTGAGGAGATAGTGGGTCGCTATGGTGTGGCGTGCATCACCAGATGTGGAAGTGACCCTGAGAAGTTTGTCAATCAGTCTGATGTGCTATACAAACACCGTAAGAACATCCACATGGTTCGGGAATGGGTGACCAATGAGATCTCTGCCACCCATGTGCGACGTGCCCTACGCAGAGGACAGAGTGTCCGCTACCTGCTGCCCGACCCTGTGGTGCACTACATTCAGGAACACAGTCTATATAGCGCTGAGAGCGAGCAGATGAATGCTGACGCTATCCTCGCTCCTTTACAGAGATACACCAGCCCTAACTAGACTGATATTCTGCTGCGTTTGAGCTAGGTTCTTGTTCTGTATGTGATCTTTCCCACAGAACTTGACTGACACTTGATTCATGGTTAATTTTCTCTTTGGTTGTGAGTGATTGCTTTGGATTGTATCATGAATGATTCAGCATATAAAATAATATAATTTTTTAAGGTTACTGTTTACCTCCAATAGATGGAGACCTTCCATTTGGTTGCTAATAAATGAAAAATCTGTTTACAATCATCCTTTTGTATTTTTGTAATACTTAAAGTGTTCTTGTTACATGCTACATGTACTTATGATTATAATAACAAAAAATGATGCATTATTACATGTTAGTAACCCTAAGCCAAACCCCAATCCTAACCTTAAACATATAGTAAATACATGTACTGTGATTTGATTAATATTACTCAATACTTAAATATATAATTACACTGTAAGGACACATGGACAAGGACTTTAAAAAAAGTACCTGTCTTTATTTTTATACTTATCTGTAATCTTTAAAACAAAATGCTTATATAACAAGTGTTGCATGTCATTGTGAAGGTTGCTTTAGAATTCAAGCTATAATATGCCACATTCGCTCAGTGACATTTATTTGACAAGTGAGAACATTTGCTCTGAGCATTTGAACATCAGATATTTTTTAGCTGTGCTTTTTTAGTGCAGACATCTTGGCATGTGGAGAACCACAGTTTGACAGTGAAGCTCTTACACGCCTTTCCATAGTTACAGAACAAGATCTTAATCTGAAGACATGTTAGATCAGTGCTAATATGACCTTTTGTTTTACCACACATAGACTTCATAAAAGTGGGAATTCCCAGGAATAACACGAGTACGACAGAAACTTCCTTTCTGCCTCGCATATAGTGGAATATTTTGTTTCCTGTGAAAGTCACACTTACGCATAGGCGGTCCATTGTCATCTACATTCTCCCTCAGGCATGCCCTCGTGATCTGGTAAAATGTAGAAATACTATTAAGGACTATTACCTGAGTTTCCCTGACTCACAATACTCATATGACTATTGTGAAAGATTTTTACTTTTTTTTTTTTTTTTGCATTCATTGAGAAAATGAATGGGTCTTTCATAGATTGTGTCAGTTTGGTTGATGACATTTGCATATAATAAAATGATATTAGCAGGTGTAGTATGCACTTACAAGCCACATTTGACACCTTGCGCTTTTGTTTATAGTGATCAGATTTGTTTAATCAGTAATGTGATATAAAAGATGTCATAAGCTTAGGCTATCAAGAATAGCTATTCTACATTTAAAGCAGATTTATCTAATAATAACACTCAGTTCAGTTGTAGTTAACGCCTATTTATCCTTGCATGTAAATAATAGCAAGTTTCGGTCTCTATACTTCATCATCTTTACAGAAATTCTCAGTAATTTCACGTGCGTAATTGTTTTTCTTTGTGGCGCTCATGTGATGATGATGTCGTATGTGGGATCACTTGAGTAATGGAACTTTTTTTGTAAAGGAATTTTTTTTACAAGGAAGAACAGATAAATGTAGGGCATGCAAACTAAGTTAACGAAAGTAAAACGAGTGTGAATATCTTATAGGGTTAATAGATATGCCGCCTATTTTAATCATATATCAAGCGTTGCACTTTAAATTAGAAACTTTTAAAGACTACACCAGCGCTATTGTGTTTACGGGTGTTTTCCCTCAAACAATTTCCACACAAACACTTGTCATACACGTTTTACTTTACGTAAGGTATGACCTTTTGAAGAGTCGTCGACGTGCGAATTAGAATACGTAGACTACCAAGCGCCGCCCACTCAGCTAAGAACACATATAAGTGCTGGAAATGTTCCTGTCTGTCATACCTTGCACCTGGATTTCTATTGGAATTATTTGCAAAAGGTTAACAAAATGCCTGTAAGCTTCTGTGGTACTTGGGACATGGTCAGCAATGTCAACTTTGAGGGATACATGATTGCTTTAGGTAAGAGTGCATTGTTTGTTCTGTGAAATTAATAATTTCAACAAATTGCATATTATATTATATTATTAAATTTGTTTTATGTGTCAGGAATAATGATTTTAAACTTTGTCTACTCACAGGTGTCGGCCTGTATACCCGCAAGATCGCCCTAAAGCTAAAACATCGTAAAGTGATAGAGCAGGTGGGGGATCAATATGTCGCCAAGACTCTCAGCACCTTCAGAAACTACACTTTCTCCTTCAGAGTCAACGAGGAGTTCAAAGAGTTCACCAAGGGGCTGGATGACAGACACTGCAAGGTATTACAAAGTTTTGTCATTATTTTGCAATGCATACTTTACAGTTATTACTATAGTAGGTAACAAGGACACTGCAAAAATTAAGTGCTATATTATTTATTTACTTTCATGACATTTAATTAAAAATATTTTATAGTAGAATACTGACACATGATCACTGACAGCCCTTTAGGCGGTTCGACCTGTTAATTGTTTGCTGAAAAGATGATATTGGGAATGCATTAAATGCACTGTTTGAAGTTCTACCTAAATCTGTTTGTCCAGTCTCTGGTGACATGGGAGGGGAACAAGTTGGTGTGCATTCAAAATGGTGAGAAGAAGAACAGAGGCTGGGCACACTGGGTCGAGGATGACAAGCTCCATTTGGTAAGTGTGAAACCAAGCATCTTGCTCTATAAAAATCTGTAAAGCATGTTAATGTAATACACTAATGCTCATTCTTCTCAACCCTGTATAGGAGTTGCACTGTGAAGATCAAGTCTGCAAGCAAGTTTTCAAACGGGTTGTTTGAGGTCCTGCTGTGGCGCTTACTGTGAGAAAAGGTGTATTGATGTAAACAAAGTCAGAGGAGTATGAGGAAGGAAGAAGAACCATGTGTTTAAGCTTCTGCCTCAAAGCCTGACTATTCAATTGCATTCAGTGAGAGGCTTGTAGACCAAGCCGGAGTGTCTAGGGGCATGATGTACAATGCCACTAGAGGGTGCTATAAGACCACAAACAGCAGTTTAATCACAGGAAACACTGTATGTTGTCACTAGTTGTGCTACCATTGCCTAACCATGTTTACATGTAATACAAGAAGCACATTCACAGACATTTAGCAATATGTAATGTGCTTCTGTATTTTTGCCAGCCAGAATAATTGTTTCACCAGTATATGACTAAGGACTGGGCCTCTAAAAACATTTTGTAACTGGTTTAATTGTTATTATTATTATTTTTTTTGTTGTTGTTTATGTATGTGGCAGGTAAATATGCACATTTTGTTCATTCAGTTAATTGAATTCAACACCTTGTTCACTTACTTGAATGTCCCTTATTGTGCAATAAACTTTGAAATAACTTATAATAAACTTTGTGTCCTTATTTGCCAATACTGGGTTATGTCTCTTTTAGAAGGAATTGTAAGCAACAAATCATTATTACCACCATCTTTTTTTTAAACATACGATAGCAACAAATTAGTGCTGTCAAAGGATTAATCATGATTAATCACATCAATATAAAAGTTTTTCTTTATATAATATATTTGTATGTACTGTGTATAATTATTTAGTGTAGCCTATATAAAAACAAACACATGCATGTATATATTTAAAAAATATGTTGTTTATATATTAAATATATTTAGATACAATATGAAATATAAGAAAATAAATACATAATTGCATTTACATGTAAATACTTTTCAAATGTAAACTGTACGTGTGTGTTTTAATATAAACAAAATGAATAAACACAGCATAAACACATTATGTAAACAAAAACTTTTATTTTGGATGTGATTAATCATGATTAATCATTTGACGGCACTACAAAAAATACAACCTTAATACAGTCTTAATTAGCAAAGCAAACGATTAATACTTTGGAAAATAGTGGTATGTAAAAAGTATAAAAAAAAATAGGTTTAATAGACTACTTTGTCTTAATGTCAATCAATGGCGTCTTTATCATGAGGATGATCAAATAGCAGATGAAGATAACACATTTTATAAAAATAACCCATACAGGAAAAAATAGAAAGATATTGAGCGATTACGGATTACATCACTTAAGTCCAAATGATGCAATACATTTTATTTATTATATATTTATTCAAGCGTGAATAGAATTGCTGTCATGATTAATCCTTCGTAAGCTAAATAATAGTTATGTAGGATATATGGGTGGCCTTTTATTCAACCTAATGAGACTTGGTTGTGTAGAAAACAAGTCTCTTGAGGTCCCCTCAGCAGTGAAATCAGTTTCCTGAACTGCCGCAGCCTGGAATGTGTCGATCTCGCGTCACGTGACTCCAGATCCAAAATGGCCGCGTCGGTGTTTTGACGAATAATACTTTTGTGTTTGTTTCATTCTTAACAGAAACCGAAGATAACAATTTTCGATCGTATAAAATCATCCACGCGCGTTTGATGTTTTGATATAAAGATTTAAATTAGACAATCACAGCTTATTGATATTTGTTTTATGGTTCAGACTATGCACTTTTGGTGTTTATAAGGAAGCTAGCTGACTGGCTAGCAACATAATTAAGCTGAAAATTAAAAGAAAGGCAATGGAGCAGCTGAGTCCTGAAGAGGTAAGGCTATTTTCACGCGGTTTGTTGAATTTACAGTCGAAACTGCTTTTGTTATGGCATGACTGTTGTGTTTTTGTGATTTATTAAAGGCTTATTGGCTTGTCATTGTCACCTTCTTTTTCAATCGCTGTAATGATGGGATAAGCTAACGTACACCGGCTAATCAACAGCTCAGCACATCCAGGTTAAATTTATTAGGCTTGCAAATACGAGGCTATGTTATGAATCTCATTTTGCGCCACTTAAGGGCTGATATAGAAGCGAATTAAATGAGAATACGGAGGTTATTTCCAGGCAGCTCGTTAGCTAGTGGTACGTTTGGCAAACTGTATCTGCCACAAGCCTCGATCATCTGCTTTTTTCTTATTTTTTATGTTCACAATTTTAAATAACATCATTATCGTTTTCAGTCGTGTAACCAGTCGATAAGTTAAAATTTCTTTTGTGAAGATTTTCTTCACTGGGAATCCAAAATGGCTGAAAGACTGTCGTGTGAAGAAATAAAATTCATTTTGGACCAGATGTCCAATTTAACTTCCAGTCGTGATTAAAATCTATAATTATCAAGGTTACATTTGAAAAGGGCATGCATTTGGCTAAATGGCATCTGGTTTAGAAACTGAAATCATGCGCAACAAGGTTTTGTCAGGCGTCAGGTCAGTATATTTATCATGGGGTCAGCTGTTGAAGCTTACAACCTTTGGTTTAGCGCGAACATAACGTAGTATTTTATGGTTATATTTATTGCATGCCATAAAACTCTTGGTTTTGGATATTGTCTTTGGCACTATTGGATACTGGTGTGTATGTACAGTCAGGGCTTTGTGTTTAGTTCTGCTGTAAATTGAGACCAAACTCTGCCCAGCTCTGACCTGAAAAACGGCTTAAACCAGTCTATGCAGGTTTACTGGTCTAAGCTTTGAGCTGGTTCGGCTTAGAGACCAGCTAAATCCAGCAAACCATCTTAATTTTCTTCTATCTTTCTTATTTTAAAGTAAGTTAAATAATTCATAATTTCTTGATTAAAGATAGATATATAGATAAGTAAAACTGTTTTAAATCATAAATGTCAGCCAGTTACCTTAATTTCAGCCAGAGCTGATATACATTTTCAAAATAAGCTGCAACATTGATTTATAATTGCATTTCTTCTGTGTTGGATACCATTTTAGGTATACATTTTAAATAATATACAATTGAAAATGCCTTGCAGTAGCATGGTTTGTAATCTGAGGTGCATCATCATGTTTTTTTTTTGCATTTTTGATTAATTTAATCATACATTTATGTCTTTGACCTTTCACTGACATTACTTGCTGTGGAAGCTGAGGCCTTCTTCATCTCAAATGACTCACTCAGCGGTGTAGAGCTGATTAGTCACTAAAGCAATCAAATAATGACAGCTTTAGGACTTTTAATACATGCTACAGTTAACCTAAAAATGTGTGAAGTGATGTAGCTTATAGAAATTCCTTCTTTGCTTTTAATGGTCTGCCATGTTTATCAACGAAGACCAGTTAATGTCATCAGACTGTAAACTATCGCTCATTATTGATTTGTAATTAGATTAAATTGTAATTAATCTGCCTTGTTTAGATCCGTAGAAGGCGACTGGCTCGGTTAGCTGGAGGGCAGACGTCACAGCCCAGCACCCCCCTCAGCACCCCTTTGACATCCCCACAGAGAGAAACTCCCCCAGGACCCTTGCCAGGGCCCTCCGGGGCCTCATCACAGCCTGTCCCACCAGCTCCATCTCACACTCTGGGCCTAAATGCCCAAAATGTCACCCCTGCCACATCTCCTATGGGGGCCTCGGGTAAGTGCTACGTTGGCTTTATCATTCAAAGACATCCAACAAGGATGCAATGCATTAAATAAAAGTGATGTCAAAGACGTTTCGAATGTTGCAGAATATTTAAATTTCAAATAAATTATTTTCTTTATTTTTTCTTTATTTATATTTTTGAGCAACAAATCGTCATATTAGAAGGATTTCTAAAGGATCATGCGACTGTGATGTAATGGATGCTGATAATTCAGATTTGCCATTGCAGGAATAAATAAAATTTTAAAGTGCCCCAATTATGCCATTTTTAAGGAGTCTGCTACAAAAGTTTGACATGCATCCATGCAAAAAAAAGTGCTTTTGTTTTCACAAAATATGCATTTATTATAACCTCATTTTCCAGTGATTCTCAAACGATTTGTTTAAAGCAGTTCAAGATTGTTTCTCTAAATCCCTCCCTTTCGTGAGCCTACTCTGCTCTGATTGGTCAGAAGGCCTAGTCTGTTGTGATTGGTTTACCACCGACAGTTTATTGGAAACAATAGCTTTCATGCCATAGTTCTGTATTTTGAACGCTCTATGGATATATAAGCATCTTAATAAGCAAATGTGTTCAGAAATGACTGAATCAATAAATTAAGTTTTATAGAGTTATCCACTAGGTTGCAGGCAGTGTGCCACTTCTTTCTATTCAGTGTTAATTGCAAATATTGTGTATTTTATAGGCACACAGTGCATTTGAGCTGACAAATGTGAGTTGTATTTGAAATCCCATTGTAGGTTAATAGTAATTCAATCCTATTCTATGCCTGTTATCTTGTCTTATATTAAGGATAAAGTTACTAATGTGATAATAATGAGGATTTAAGTGGCTTATTTGTAATCTTGCGTGGATGAAACTATAATACTTACATGGCATTAACTGTTTGTGTTTTACTATAGTGACTGAATCAATGGCCTTGTTTTAAAGATTTTTTTTGATCAGTGTTGATCTTAAGGTAAGTGATTTTTGGCTTGCTGCGTCTTGCTGTAGAGAAATTGCACAGTCATGGAGGTGGCACAGCCTTGGGCAGGGTTTAAATAAGGGCACATAGACAGGCAAGGCTGATGTCTCTGTTTTGTTTTTAAAGTGCTGTAGTCTTTTTTTTTTTTTTCGTAAAATGTCAGTGTGCCATGTGCTAAAGTTCCTCTTTAGTTTCATTTTTACAGTCTAAGTACCTTTGGGTTTTTTTGTCTCGTAGACGGGCTAATTTCATGCTGTATTATATATAGAGATGGAAAACATCACATTCAAAGTAAGCTTTGTTGTTGTTTTTTTTTCAGTTTGGATCACACATTTGATTGTCCACATTTGTTGTTTTTTGGCACTGATTTACTGTTGATGTAAAAAAAAAACATGATTTTATGATTGCATGCTTAATTACCTCGGAGCTTTGCTAAACCGAAATAGGATATCAAATAAGCGTTTTGAGCTGGTGTGGAAACAACCATGTCCTGTGCCCTCTACCATGCATTATTATAGGTCTTTGAGCACGTCTTATCCACAGCTACATGAAGCTGTTCTGGCACAAGTCTGCTCTTTTGTTGCAGCTTCTCTCTGGAACATACAGCATTGATATGTAATCAATCATAAGACAGAAACCAGGTCCAGTGCGTTCACTCCTCTATTAATATCCTTTAAACATTCTGGTTAGGTTGTTGTTGACCTTTAACCCCAATTAATAAACAATTTTAGTTGATCCATCCCAAACTGTTTTTTTTCTTCTTATTTTAGTTTTGGGTGATTTCTTATGTAAATATGATATTTCTAAAGAAATGTAAAATGCAATTTTGAAAGTCTCTAGTTGCTTTAAATGCTTTGGATTTCTAGAACTATAAATGTAACCAATGTTAATTCTTATGTTAATGTAATAATTACATTCTTAATTGTAATTGGTTTTCTCTATAACATAGATTTGCATATCAAATTATGATTAATTGCTCTTTTCAATATTTATTTAACCATTTTTTTTGCATTAAAGTGAGGCAAATTTTCAGAAAAAATGTGCAGGTCCATTGTTAAGTGTAGCAATGTATGAAGCACAGCTGACACAAGAAAAGAAAGCAACTTTCTGTTGGTCAACATGGCATATTCATCACTTGACAAACCCAAAGGTGATGCAGATGTTAGTCTTTTGTCCTGACATGAAATTCGGTGTGAATTCTAGTTGAGAGTGGCCCCCCCCCAACTCTGTTCGTGTTTTCTGGGTAAAAGAGGTCCACATTTCCATTTTGAGAGGAGTGTTTGCAAACCTTAAAAGATTTAGAGAGCCGTTTTCATTACGTGTTTAGTTGTTCAAAATTTATGTTCTTTAGTTAAACTTTAACTATGTGGTTTGTATTCTAGCCATGAAAGTTTTCGAAAGCTTTTCTTGAGCTTGATTACAGCTTAGCCAATTTTTTCCATGACGCAATTAGCAGGCTCATACTCAAACAAAGTGCTTCCTTTTGTGCTTTCCATTTCTGTAGGGGTTGCTTACCGCAGCCAGAGCAGCGAAGGGGTCAGCTCTCTCTCCAGCTCTCCATCTAACAGTCTGGAGACGCAGTCCCAATCCCTGTCTCGCTCTCAGAGCATGGACATTGACACAGCCTCCTGCGAGAAGAGGTGAGAGACTGCCGTGAACCTTTGTCCTCTCTGCACACCTAATCAAAATTAGAGTATGATGTAAGAACTCAAACTGCGATTGTGCTGGAGATGAAGTATTGTATCTCACATCAATTAGTCTCTTTACTCTGCAGAATCTCTCTACTGTTGGATTACAAATGCTTCCAGCCACATAAATTCTGACGTGCATATAAGAAAAAATGCATACATCTGGATCTTTATATATTAAGTTAGCCCTCTCTGTCATACACTACATAGTTGCTTCTTATATTGTGCCTTTATAACATGCAGTGCTAAAGTTATATTGATTGACACGTGAAGTGTTGAACTGCTACTTAAACTACATCTCATTTTTGTGCTCTCCAGCATGTCCCAAGTAGATGTGGACTCAGGAATTGAGAATATGGAGGTGGAAGACAGTGATCGCAGAGAGAAAAGGAACCTGGCTGAAAAGGTAACCAGATGCACAAAAAAAAAGACAGATAACTGGTGCGTGGCATATTCAAATGTTATGCTATTTGTCTAAATATAAAAAAACACATTGAACAGGGTACCTTTTGGTTTTAATAATGCGTGTTGAGTATGAAATGATAGCAAAGGTAATCTAAAAGCCAATATCCAATATTGGCTGATACCAATAGACAATGTGGACAAGGGGGTAGAGCCACAAAACCACTAATCTAAAGTATTGTAAGTGACTTGCTGAATTAATATTTGCAGGATTCCTCATCCAGTTCTGACGTTTCCGAAGAGCAGGCTTTGCACCTCATCTGTAAGATTTTGCGTGTCTCTTGGAAGGATCAGGACCGCGATGTCATCTTCCTTCCATCACTTGCTGCTGAATTCCAGAAGAACCCTAGGGATGGTATGGACGGAAAGCTATAGAGGGCGTGAGAGGGAATTCTGCTTTCTATGGAATTGAATTGCATTGTGCTTTCTTCCTCTAGTTTACTCTGACTTCAAAGACCTGATCGGACAGATTTTAATGGAGGCTCTAATGATGTCCACCCGATCACGTGACTGTAACCCATTCGCCAGCTTGACCGCCACATCTCAGCCAATTACCGCTGCCAGATCCCCTGACCGGCACCTGACTCTCGTCCCACCCTCCAGCCAGAGTGGCAGTCCCATGATGCCCTGCGCTGGTTCATTCGGTGCCAGCTCTCTTTCCAGGCAAGAATTCTCTCTTTTCAAAAGGAATTCTGGAACCACCTAACCCTAAGTTTAAAACTATACTCAAAACAGTTATTTTGAGTTGTATTAATATTAGTATTTTACTGTGTTTTTAACAAAAAATTAGCTAAAGAGACTTATTTAGACAAAAAAACACATCAAAATGTCAAACTTTTGGCCACCAGTGCACACATCCACCAACACCCCTTTGTCTCACATTCTTGATTTCTCTTTAAATTTCCTCCTCCTGCCTTCATTTTCATCAATGTCTTTATTGTTTCAGTCTTTACGGTTGTAGCCCAAACCCACTCGCTCTGAGCACCAGATTGAATGCTCCATCTGTCCCACCGGCTTCTGCAGCCGCCCTCCCGGTTCCCCTGAGTCCTCCTGTCTCTCGCCCTCCCACCAGCCCTCCACCTCCCTCTTCATCCACCCCTTTGCCCATCTCCCAGAGATACAGGCCCTACTCCCTTAGCTCATCCATCCCCATAAACCCAAGCCCCAGATCCACTCCATCTGGTATGCTTACGCCCCCTACAACTTCAGGTATACCATCCAGCCCTTCCCCAAGACACCATAGCACCCACACCTCCATGCCTTTCCCTATCCTCCCTGGCTCTCCCAGCACTATGGCCAGAAGGACTGCGCTAGCTGCCCGGATGCCCTCTAGGTACCTTTTACACCCTGTTAGATGTGAAGTTGTGTCTTTGTAGTCTTTGTGTTTTTATTCAGTCTATCTGTCTGCTTCCATTCACACACCGTGGCCACACCAGCCCTTTCTCCCTTCTCTTCTTCGCCTTGTCCGACTTGCCTCAGGACAGCAGTGATGAAGAGCTGGAGGAAGAGGAAGAGGAGGATTTTTCAAGGGTTCAGTTTGGGTCCAGGTATCAGTGCCAACGTGTGTTGCATGCTTCAGCGTGCTGCCTGGCCACTAACAACAGCCCGCTGTGCCCAATTTTGGCACTGCAACGGGCTATAAGAATGACAGCAAATAGGGCAGTTAGATCATGTGATCTCATCAAATTCAGCTTTTCTGTGGACAGAGCTTTGCTGTCAGCTCGAATGGTGTTCATTGCACAAGGATTTTTTAGACTCATTCAGCTCACGGCAGAAATGTGAGCCAGCAGACCTTTAAACTCCCACACAGGACGTGTGTGCTGGATAAGTGTTGGTGGAGGACTGATTGTCGGGCAATCGGATAATGCTAGCTGACTGTGTAACAGAACTAATGAGAGCCAGAAGCCTGCTGTGGAGTGTTGTCTCACCCTAGAGTTCGCTAATGCATGCTGTCTCATGACCAAAGACCTGCAGAGGGATGCAAGTATTAGAGGCCTGCTTTTGTTGTCCTCTTGTCATACGTTTTGCCGTTGTTTACTCATGGTATTAACATCTGTCTCATGGCATCTAGCGACAAATGGTCGATGCTTCCAAAACCTTTTGTGTTTAAGTCATTCGAATCTTAATAGCAGGTAGTTAGTCTATCATATTTTCTATATTTATGTATTCATGTGAAAACCTGGAAATATTTTTTTTTGTCTCAAGCCAGGAAAAAAGCATGAGAATGTAATACAATTTTGAAATGTAAATTTAAAGTGCAAAATTTGAATTGTCATAATCTCACTGACAAAGCTAAATGTTATCAATGCTTTAAACTGTTTAATATTTGTGTGTAATTTAATACATTGACTTTTGATCACTTTAATATTTTTTTGTTGCATAAAATGATGTATGTTCTAAAACCCTTACTGACCTCAGACTTCTGAACAGTTATGTAAATTTGCCAGTATGTGTTTTATGAAGGCGTCTTGTCACCAAACACAGCGTGTGTTGTGGGCCAGGTTTGTCCTAACCATTGATTGGAAAGGAGATAAACCTTCATTTATATCTGATGTCATAGCTGCTCTAAAAAGAATTATTTTGATAAGCTTGGTGGCTAGAGAAAAAGCAAAACATTTAATTATGAAAGACATCTCCTTGGTGGCTAAAGTTATGTGGTTTTAGTCATTTACTCGGTTTGTTTTTTTCCCCCAGAAGGTTTATCTACACTCAACCCATTTTTTCAAGATGGTATTTATCTCTCATAACTCTCGTTCTCTCTCTAGCCTGGGTGCATCCGGAGGGGGTATGGCTGGAGACTCAGGTAGCGACCGTTTTACCATAGAGTCCTGTAAAGAGACGGAGATGCTCAACTACCTCATCGAGCGTTTTGACAGTGTGGGAATGGAAGAGAGAAAGGCCCCAAAGGTAGTTGTTGACAAACACTATAGATGCATTTCTACAATATTAATTCTGTACTCGGCCAATATAATTATATTCCAGTATAACAAGCATTACAGGAAGCTAACTCATTACTTGAGCCGTTTTTGAAAGCATTTGTCAGAAGGTCAGAACAGAGGTGAAGGTGTTGAGCAGGTGAAAGTGAAAGACATGTCTTGTCAAGACTAGGGTAATTCCCTCTTTGGCATGAGTCTTTCATGTTGTTCTCATTTATCACCCTGTACAGTAGACATGTTGCTCTTATTATAATCAATTAAGAACCAGAAGATATTGTTGTGGCATGTTACTTCATGAAATGCCTGTTTCAGTTTCTAACACTGTTTCAACACTCCTATCGTCTGTCCAAATTAAGTATTATATTTTGCAATTAATTGTAATATGTAAAAGACAAATTTTTGTAGTGTTTCTAGAATTGTAATCTTTTCTCTGCCATTTATTTTGTCGTTCAGCTTTTTCATTGTTGACCTTGAGCTCCAAGCTCTGGGTATTTGGTCTGTGTTCAGGCACAGTGTTATTCATATGCTTTTTTTTTTTCTCAGATGTGCAGCCAGCCAGCTGTCAGTCAGCTGCTTAGCAACATTCGTTCACAGTGCATTTCCCATGCTGCACTAGTGCTTCAAGGTGCCCTCACACAGCCCAGGTCAGTTTCAGCAGCCTTTAATACATTCTAATGATTTGTTGAAGGCGTGTTTACATTAGAGCTAGTGTTGTCACGGTACCAAAATTTCAGTATTCGGTACCAATACCAGTGAAA
>JAUCMT010000054.1:7179087-7220660 GCA_032357475.1 Enteromius thamalakanensis | reverse complement strand
CGCGGATCACGTGCGTTCCGAACCGTGGGTCGTGATCCGTACGGATCACGGATCAACCGCGATCCGTTGCACCCCTACTGTTTAGCAGTCTAGGGTCCATCTGTAAATGATGTAGACTGTCAAACATTCACAACTATTAGCCAAACATAGCAGTCGTTTACTTCCAAATCTATACAATATAAAATGTTCTGGGGTTGAATTTGCACCAAATTTAACTAATATTATGATACTATTACTGTGATATCAAATGAGTCTTATACGATTTTGTTCATACAACCCACTCCTTATTATCAGCATTAGATTTTGACAAATAGCATCTTCATTTGACATAAAAGCTCAACCATCTTGTTTAAGAAAGGTGTACTGATGCTTTTTAAAGCTTGGGATTTCCCCGGCTGACGATAAAACAAGCAAATAAATCAGATAGACCAGAAGTGAAATGGGGCCCAAGCTAAATCTAGACACTAGGATATCTTTTAGAGACTCACGGGTGGGATCATTTGACCGATAAGTAACCACAATGCTCCGACAACCGAAGAGAAGAGCTTAGCAACAGCATAGCAACAGTTCAAACTACATATGGAATTGCTGTAAGTGTGTAAAATGGTCTCTTTGTAGCTAATGCTACTCTGACCTCTTATTTTAGACTGTTTCGGCTCTGCTGTGCATGTAGATGGAGTCATCCTGACAACAGACCCTTGGGGACTGCCAGTGCAGACGTGGGAGGGGAAGAGTTGTCTGTAAAAGCTTTGCACACTGAAATTGAGAGACAGAAGAGCAATTATTGATTAATTGAGAGAGAGATGGAGGTGATAGGAATTCATAGATTCCTACTATGGTTCTTCTGACACTGGCAAGGTCATCTTGCTATTGGGCTTTAAGTGCAGACAGAAACGATTGACCTGATTACGGATGTAATCCTGTGAGCGTGCATGAGGTCACCACACTCCTGTTAATCCCAGTGACCCTTGCAGGTGCATGGATGTCAACTTCTCACCATGCAGATTACAGCTACACCGGTGACTACATTTCTTAGATGAAGAAATTGAGTGATTCTAATGAAATGTTCTATTCAAGATGATCTACTTTCTTTTTATTTTAAGATATTGTCATAAAATATTCATTGGTAGTCTTTCCAGACATTTCAGATTTCTTCTGCCGTTCTTTCTGGTGTCTTTGCATGTAGCGTTTTGCTTATAGCACATTTCTAGCTGTTCTTTTAAAGTTGGCCTGTCTTCTCTTCGTTCTAGAGACCTTGGTTAGCAAACCTGATTTATGTGTGGATGTACTTTAAGGATTTATATCATCCAAGTATAATGCTGCTAATGAATGTGGAGTTATGTAAGGTAGGCATGTCACCATTATTACATAATTGCCCTTCACAACCCTTCTAATAGTCATGATTTGATATAATCATTTGATATTTCCAGTCTGGGGTATTATTGTGGTATGTGAACTCTCCAAATGTACTTGGAAAGGTGAAAATGTAAAAAGCACCATAGCCACATAAATGTATAAAAAGACTTTATCATTGTGAATGCATAGCATTTAGGTTTCTACATTGACATTATGTGAAATATTGTTAGCTATTACAAGCCAGACCTTTGAGTGAAATGAGTGAAAGTAAAAGATGGAAATTTATTTTAATAGGATATTCTAATATTACTAATAATCTAATATTACTACCACTACTGATTATAATAATAATATTTAGTCTCCATAGTTCTAGACTGTATAGTGTTGTTTAAATTAATATGTAAAATGTTTTATTTATGTTAATCTGTAATGTCATAATTGTGATTTTTTTTATTTTTTTTTTTTATTTTTTTTATTTAAATGATTAAGTAGTTTCATCCAAGAATGTGGCTTGAGGTCTTTCTTATCTTTTACTTAACAGTTCTGCTTTTTCTTGTCAGCTGTTTCCCATTTAGCTTCCGTTTTTGGTACCTCACACTGTGTGATGCTTTCAACAGAGAAAAGGTTAGATGTAGAACAGCTGTTACGGACCATCACTGGTACACCTCAATCTTTTACCAGCCATCAAGTAGCTGGCTGATGTCTTATTACATTTGTCTTCTTTTATCACTCACCATCTGTAACTCTTAAACACCAGCTGTATCTCAAAACATAGTGAGGTGTCTTGCTGTCTGCTGCTTATCAGGGATCAGGGCAGCTGACTCAAAGCATATGCAATAGCATAATAGAATAAGATGCTATAAGATTGGGATTTACTGACCAGCCTTAGAGAAACTAACAGGCTCATAGACACTTTAAGACCACAGGAGGATCTGGATATATGGAGTGTGAGTGATGAGAGAATGTAGTCGCCTCACATTCAGATCATTTGAAACACTCACATAACTGTCAACGCAGGTTTGTTGGTTTTTCTGAACTGTTGTATTTCATTGACTTGTGAATGATTTGTAGGGCCCTGTGAAATCCATTTTCTTTTTCCCCAAATTCAGCTATTTTTTTCCCCCAAATGCTGTTTTTCCATTTTAAAGGAACCGTATGTAAGAAATGTATTGTAATAATTATAAAATGGCCCTGTTATGTTCAGCAGGGATTAAGAAAACATGTTCATTTCAAGTACTCGTATCACTGACCGTAGTACAGCCTGGATATTCTCGTTTAAAAAGCGCAGTTGCAGCCCTCAACTGATGTTTTATGTTGTCATGTTTTGTTTTGCCCTGAAGCGCCACCCTTCATCTATCTCCCAATCACAAAGTCAGTTGTGTTTCGGCATCCAGGTTCCCTGCTCTCTCAGCTACTAAAAAAAGTCTGACATTACGAGTACGAAACCTAAAAGACCTCGCTATGAATCCGAAATACGGCGTGACGAAGTGTGAAATAAGCGTTTGAACGATGGAGACAGATAAAAGTGGAGAAGAACTTGAAAACAAACGCCAATGTTGCAGATTTTCTCCCGAACAGGTAAGATTCATAATTGGAATCCTGCAGCTTATCTGGCAACCTCTAGTCAACGGGGAGGGGGAGGGGAGACAGTATTTTGAAAGTGATTGCAATACCAGTTTTGGTCATTTTTTACATGCGGTTCCTTTAACTTGTAATACTTATTTTTATATGTATCAAATGTTATTACTAAAACATGTCTAATTCCTTCAAATCATCAAACGGCAATTTATTATTATTTCAACAGAAATTACATTGAGACCACATCAGATGTTTTTCTCAAATTAAATTTTTTCATTTGTTTTGTGACAAAATGTTTTTAAACTTCTCAAGTTAAATTCTGTTTTCCATTTCCATTCCATTTCTCTTTAAGACTTTAAAAATCAATAGAATTTCTAATTAATTTATTTAAAACGCATTATTTTATTTTCCATCAAACACTATTTTGTTACAATTTTTGCTAAATAAATTATGGTACATAGCCTTAAAATTAAGTTTTAATAATTTTATTTTTAGTAGCAGTACTATAATTACATTAAGTAATGTTTTTCTGCCACAGTTTCTTCGAGTTAAATTGTACTTTTATTTTGACGGGTAGCTGTAAACAAATATACGTTTAAGTTAAAATTGATTTATAGCCTATTTTTGATTTAGCATTTAGCCTAGTCATCATTTTCTGTAATGATGATATCATAGGGCCCTATATATATATATATATATATATATATAAACAAGTTTGGCATTAGCATGTTGATAATACTGTTTTTTACTTTATTTAATTTGTTAGATTTCACAAATCTTACAGATGAATTTCTATGTAAATGTGATCTTGTCATCCAGATATAATCTATTTAGGACATTTCCTTGTAAAGGGAAGCCGGCTGTTTTTCAGTGCCAGTCTGGTCTGTAATTACCCGTAGAGTGGCTCTGGGGTTGATCTCCTGCTGTAGTGGAGCAGGGATGAGATGAGCCGGGGGGTGGGTAAGAGATCCAGCGGTGAGGCTGGCAACAGCCTCAGTCACATGCGCAAGAGCGTGAGAGAACATTACAGCCTTGTGCTTGGAATGAGGGATTTTTCTCCTGCTATAAAGATATGGATGCGCAGATAGCGGCAAAGAGGAAAGAATTAGGACACAAAAACAGTTCTCCATTCTCTTCACATGATGGAGAGTCATGTTTGCCCCTCCTCCTCCTGGAAGATGAGGGCAAGCGATTATATCATCTTCCTATTATTGATGTAAAATGCTTTCCTGGGCTGTCAGCAGTGAGGTGAAACGGCATTATTTGGCATCCTACTCCAGTGAATTATAATCAGAATGAAACTGCATTTACTATATTTTTTTTTTTTGCGTGGACATATTTCTGAATAAAATAAGATTAAAGTTGTCTAATACATTTCCATTGTTCCATCTGCTATCCCCCCCCACGGTGCTGGTTTCTGTCTCAGCACCCGAGTAAACTGGGAACTGAATGTGAGAGTGGCAGCAGATAGAGCTTTGTAGTCCAGGCACGGCTAGTCATGGCCACTACTTTTATTCATTCTGTATCATTCATGGCAATGAAAGCAGAATTTAGAAGAAAAACATTGAGTCTGTCCTGGCCGCCAGTCATTTGGCATGTATACCTGTGGTCTGGACTCTGTCTGGAGTTGGAGGCCTGGTCCAAACCTACATTGAAAACTACGGTATCACATGCTGTGCTAATGCCCTTCAGCTAACCTCCAGTATACACGAACGCATTAGCGTGTAGACAAAGATATGGGTTCCATTAATCACTTCCGCTGTTCCTTAGGAGTTCAAATGGTGTTATTAGTCATCCAGGATTAGGCATCTGTCTGTCTTTTGGTAGCAGCTGTGTAGAATGCTGACTCAAACCCGTTGCCCATTTCGGTCCATTGAATCCCACACACCAATAACCACTGCATCAGTGTTGTTGTTCAAACGCTGAGGCTGTTTATAGTGGGCAGGATAGTGAACGGCGTTTTAAAAGTTCTTTATTGTTCTGAAGGCTTTCGGCTTGTGGTGGGAGGAGTTTAATTTTCTCTCAGTTCATACTAGGCCAAAGTCATTATGGTGTTGGTGGAGACACAAAGAAATGAGTTTAATAAACAAAAGCTTTGTGGCCTCAGAGTTATTGCTTTCTGTCTTCCCTTATTGTGTTCTATTGAACTAAATATTAATGCTTATTGTGGAATTCATGTTTTGAAATTCAGCAATTAAGAAACTTGATTAAGAAACTAAATACAATAAATGATTTAAACAATTCATACTAGTGCACACCTAACTACAGATTAGTTATTGCTTAGATTTTCAATAAATCATCTCTAAATAAGACACTGTAGGCAAAAACCCTGTATTTTCAGACACCTGTCAAATTTGAGATTTTAGGTTTTTCAGACTAGTGTAAAGAAAACATCCATTCTTTTATATCACCTTATCTATTTGTATCAACAGATTTCAATTACAATACATATTTTTGTGGGCAGTTTTTTCAGAATTTTTTTTATATATCTATCACACACCGAAGTTCAAATATTTATCCCTTTCTATTTCCTTTAGGTTTTTATAGAGGGATTTGTTCATATATAATTTGCTTCATAACATATAACATTTTATTCCCCTAAAACCTGTCAAAATATATTGTTTTCTGTCTGTTTTAACTTATTACAATGTCTCACCTTAAATTAAATCAATTTTAACATGTATTTATGTACTTTTATACAAAATAATTAATAGGTTCATTTTGTTTGTGTGTGTGTGTATATTATATTATATTATATTATATTATATTATATTATATTATATTATATTATATTATATTATATTATATTATATTATAATTCTGTAATAGTTGTTGAGCCATTCAAGAATATCTGCCGTCTTTATTCATTGGCCTATGTTTAGCTGGTGATCTGTAAAATTAGTTCAGCTTCCTGGACTTTCCCGTTTCCAGTGGTGCGAGTGGTGATTTATAAGGAGTGGAACATGTCTGCTTGTCCTAATTGAAGCTGGGTGAGAAGTGGTGTCATACACTCTCTTACACTCTGACAAATAATATGCTGCTCTGAACCTGATGCTGTTTCTCTCATGTAGTAGTGTTTGTGTATCACTGCAAGCGTGTCATTGCCACACTGTATGTACAGTGCTGACGTGAACTTGGCTGTGCTTCACGGATTCATGTTCTGAATAAGATCAGTTTTTATTCACATTCATACAGCCCACATATCTAAGCGCGCGCGTGCGTGTGTGTGTGTGTATACAGTGCATGTCCCATGTTGTTTTGCAGAACGTCATGTGACTGTCTAAGGTCTAAGATCAGAAATCTGCCCATTCCTTCCTTTCGTTGAGGAGCTGTCAGGTGCTGCCTGCCATCTGCTGCAACAGAAATAGACGGGGCACTCAGGACATCTTGTTGGCAGCTGGACAGAGCTTCACTTTTCTAGTGATTTCTCCCTCTCTAATATGGATGATGACAATCATTCTGAGCATTTTTTCAATCCCTTTTAAATCAGATTTCATTAAATCTATAATATATTAGTATATGGTTTTTATTTCATAATTCTATTATTTGCAAATGAATACATTACAACAATATAAACCAGTAGTACTAATTATACTTCTTGCAGCATTGTGTGTTTATACAGACATACCATCCACCCCTAATCATAACTTCTCCTCCTTAACAAAAAAAGTAGACTTTCGTTTTCATTCTGGTAGGTCTCTGAAAATGGCATAGGCCTCTATACAGTCATAACAGATGACCTCATGTTTTTTTAGAGAGCCTGGCATTCTCTGGCTGCTCTGCTGTGCTTGAGCTCAGTATTGTTCTTCAGCCTTCCTGTTTTCATTCTCTTTTACCGGGCGACATGAAAACTGCGTGGACGGCATGCTGAGACTTCTCAAATGCAGTTACTGAGCCCAGTACTGCTCAGAAACGAGAGGATGAGCCTAATGCACATTACAGGCTCTGTCTGTATCCTCATATGAAACCATTCTCAGATTGCACAGTGTGTTGATATCACACAGTCGAATGCTGTTTTTGAGGAACTTGCAGGGCTAAAAGGAAGTCACACTTTTGTTTTTTTTTTAAACCACATCATCTGTGTCCATGTTTTTGTTGTTTCTTTTATTGCACTGATATATAAACTGTTTATTAGTTATATTTCTTAATTCACATATTGTAGTATATAATAAGAGTATACCAGTGATCACTTCCCTGTTTGCATGTAGGTACATTTATTTTTGTATTGCTCACCCTTGAGTAGTGACTCACTCCTCAAGGGTTTGTGTGGTTTGCTAGTTTCGTGATGATTTGTGGTTGTGTGTGATCTTCAGCACCTGTGAGTAGAATGCAGAGCCTGTGTTTTTCTCTCTGCTGCCTCTACAGGCAGATGGGTGTCAATCATAGATCATTCCAGATGGGAACGCACTCTGTCCTCTTTAAGCTTTCCTCTTTCGGATACAGCAGGCCAGATCGGTGTCCACATGCCATTCTGGATGTAAATCTTAGCAGGTGGAAATTAGGTTTGCTATCTCAGTGTTATCTCAAACGTTTTTTTCTTTTCTGGTGTGAGAACAATATATTGTGCAGAAACTTCTCCGTCTCAGTTTACACGCACTTTTGAAGCAAAGACTATTTCTTTCTTTAGGATTATTTATTATTTTTTTATCATTATTATGTAAATGTGTATATTTATCATTTTGTTGTTGCAGTGATTTGTTTTAAAAAACAGAAATCAGGATGGCTGAAACCTGGCAAGACATTTCAAATGAGTCAATAGTACATAAAGTGATCTGAAACAAGGCTGAACCAAAAGTTTTGCGCAGGCTGCTAAAATGTACTTTCCCTGCAGCGATGCAGCTTGTTCTCAAATGGTACTCCGGAGGACATATTTCAACAGTTTAAAGCCTGTTTTTGTTTGTTTGCATTATAATTCTGACTTTTAAAGCCACTGCAGGCTGTTAACGGTGGATATTGATTTGCCTGTGGGCTAAAGAGCAAAGTCTCATGGGGTCCGAAGCTGGAGACACATATTCCACCGCATTAGGCCAGGCATGCCTGCTATTCTCAGGTCATCTCACACTATCTGAAATAAGCCCAGGTTTATCATCACAGTCTGAAAGTAGACACGCTTTGAGCAGCCAGATGGGTTTTTCATTCTTTCCTCTAAGCTTTTCCTGTGCACACTCAGGTCAGGTGGTGCAGTCTGCTAACTCATTTAAAATCCCTCCTGCTTGAGTTTCCTACAGTGATGAAAGCTATTAGTCTTCGTGCATCTGTACCCAGGGCCAGGCATCCTAGCAGGAAAACCACCGTATGAAGTTATTTTTTTTTGTGCTAACTTCATACACCCTTCAATTGGTTTGTCAATTGACTGCAGAAATTACAATTTGCATAGTTGTTTCTGACTGGAATATCCTGCCGAACCAGTGTTGTGTTTGTGCGTGCAATTGAGTTAAACATCCAGTCAGACTTTGTTTTTGACGATCACATGGCATTAAGCTGGCCTCTGCTGGAGAGGTTTGGGGATTGGGGTCAGGACATTGTTTGGGAGGAGTGAATAGCATGTTTAGTTGTGCATTTGCATAATGAACGGTTCTCCATTGGCTGATGGGTTGTGGTCTGCTCAAGTGTTTTGTCCAGACATAATTGGATGGATTGAGAGGTTGTTTTGAGAGGTTATTCACTCATTTCAGCCATCTCTGTACCAATTAGCCTCATGTTCCCTCAAACTGTCATTCACAGCTTCCAGGAGATTGGCATGACTAGACTACCTGCGGGCAGTTGATGTTGTTCATTTTCAAATATGAACAAAATGGTTTGTTTAGTCTGTTATTTAGGCTCGTTTATTACAGTGTTCATCAGTATATGTTCTTAATTACATCATACTAAATCACTGATCCAACCAACATGATTGTCAGCTACATATGCTAAAGTTATAAAATGTTCACTTTGACTTTGCCACACTTACACAGGGAGCTAATTTTAAACCATTTTCCATTCCCCTTATGGCACTTTTTGAATGACATTTATATGCATATGCTTCTATAGTTTTATTGTTTTATAGTATTAATGTAAGAATATTTGCATACCGTGCAGAGAATGTGGCATATACTGTAAGTTCATTGTTGATGTACATCATATTGAATCTTCTCAGGCCTAACGTAAGGCTTAATGTCTCTACAAATCCTAATGCTTTCATTTAGAGTCTTCTACATGTTCAGCGAGATTTAAGGGATTTTAAACCTTGAATATGTGAATTTTTAACAGTCTAATGGCATTAAAATTGTCACATAATTTGGTTTTATATTTCAGGACTGAAAATGAATTAGGATCTTTGAGGGAGTGGTGCAAAATTAAATTGAACAACACAGATGATGGTTCTTATTTCTGTATCCCACTGTTCAGTGTGGTGGTCGTCATGGTAACAGGTTTAACTTTTGCAATGGCTTGTGTGAGCAGTGCTGATGTTGGAGACATTGATAGAACAGCAACATAACATCATTAGAAATCTTTGTGTTTTCCTTTTAATATAAGGGTGTTTTCCTTGTATGTTTAGGGTCTTTAACGAATCCTTTAACGAAAGCTGTCTGCGTCATACTGATACAGAAACAGACGTGAGTGACCCACACATGTGCGTATGTGAGCAAAGCCAGGCTTGCCAGTTGCCCACCTGTCTTTCGGCCCCCGTGTTGATCTCATCAGTGTTCTGATATGACTGATGAACACAGTGCATGATGGGAGAGGCATTTATAGTCCCTCTGTGCATTTTGTTCCAGGAAAGAGGGGCAAGAAAGACTGCAGTAATGTCAATCCCTGTGTGTTTTACCCACTGCTCCAGTTTCCATTTGGCCTTAGGTCAGACGCTCTTTATTTAGCCTCTCTTTCTCCTGAATGACACGAACCTGTCCTCCGTCAATTTGACATGAGGATGCAAGACTTGAGGAAAGGACCTGCTTTCACCAATCTGGGAACGTATTGGTTGTCTCTCCAAACAGACACACAACTAATCAGCTTTCTCAGAAAGAACTCTTTCCAAGAAAAGATGCCATCTCTGTGCTCCTGCAGATTTGTCTTAAATATTTGCTTGTAAAGCTATATTATTATATAGTGTAAAGCAAAATGTTGTTGTTTTTTTAAAGCCTTTTGATGATATTTAATATCTCGATTTATGTATGTCCTCCGAAATTGCTTATACTAGCTTTGATGTTAACTGCTAGCTTCTTCCTTTTTTGAATTTTGACTATATTTTGACAAAAATAAAACATTTTAACTTGGGTTCAGAGTTAAGATTCAGAAATTTAGTGTTTAATTCAAGAAAGTTTGTCTGAAGTCAAGTTCAAATTGATGATAATGAAGAAATTGAACTTACAAACTCAATTATTTTTTGTTTGTTTTTAACTCCGTTATACCTGTTATACTAAAGAGATGAACCCAATGTCCAATTATGACTACTAATATGGCTACTAATAAAAAAAACAGCAAAAAACAGTATGTCAAGAGTTGTTAGTTTGAATACTAGTCGTTAGTAATTTATGATATTAGATTATTGAAGTTTTTTTTTTTTTAATAAGAGTACATTTTAAAGTTTTGAAATAAAATTAGTCTCTGATGTATTTATTTAATTTATTAGTTTTTTTTAAAGATTGCTGCAGTTGGAACCTTAAATGTTGATTTTTTTTAAATTGATAATTGTTCTAAAGCAAAAAGCTGTAAATCTTTTAGAGCATTTAAATTTTCATAATCCATTTGAAAAGATATATTACGTATAACTGAATAAATATGTATATAATAAATTATTTACTTTAAAAGTGTCTAGTTTTTTTTGTTAGATTCTGACCTTAGATTTGTAAATTGTGATTATATATAAATTACTGATTTACTAAGAAACACAATAATCTTAATGTCACCCTTAATAAACCCTTAACTTTCCCATGAGGCCACAAGAGAAAGAGTCGTGAGTAGCAGAGAAGTCATATAGCTGACATCATAATTCTCAAGATAATGTAAATGAATTGCATTCATACTTGCAGTCTTTTTGTTTTTTTTTGGTCTTAAGTTTTTTTTTTTAATCAAATTTACTCATTTTGGACACAGTGACACTCAGCAACAAAATAATTTCAAATAGTCCTGTATTTGAAATATTCCTAATATTTTAAAGTCTCATATTCTACATGTATCTCTCAGTGTCTCAGTACCCAGCCCTCCCTTTTCATTTCCACTGAATAATAGATGAATTCATTGAGATTAGCCCATGTTTCAGAGGTGCTGCGAGGGGATTTACTCATTGCAGGGGGCTCAAACGTCCTCAATTGCAGAGAGTCCTTAATTAGACCGTTGACTTTTTATGTATAATCCACACCACGTTCCTTTCTTTCATCCATCCACCCTTGCATTAAAAAGGGAAAAAAACACCACATTTCTCTATTTCTGAGCTGATGGGACATTTTTGTTGCAGGCAGGATCAGGAAAGGTTGCTGTTATGTTGTTGTTTGGATTGTTGCTAAGACAGCCGCGTGTGCATCCCATTCGTCAGTCTCTTTCTCTTTTTTTCCGCCCACCCAGCCAACTGACCTCGCCACCCTGCGCTCTGCTGGTGGAATGTGTTCGTCTGGATCGAATCAAGGCCTGAACGCGCTCGGGGCCCTGCTGGCCAACTCAGAGTCAGTCAAGGGGACTGCAGCAGCAGCAGCTGGCTTTCTGATATCTATAAATACCCTACAGTAGATTCCTGCGGGCCCACAGCCTTTTGGGCCGCTTACGCTCAGGCTTAGCATTCTGATGGTGTGGCGGTGTTCAGATGAGGGTCGGGCTGAATGTTTTGGACACACCAAATACCAGACAAGCCTTCAGATTCCTGTTTATTAAGACTGCAGGGATATGTAGCAACCTGCTGGGCGGACAGCATCCGAAAGTGAAAATGGGGTTAAATCTGATTTGAACTTTGAGTGAACGGAGAAAAAAGGGATGAATTTTGGGTAGTCTCATGGGACAGGTGGACCCGCTGATCCCACACAAAGACATTTTTGAGTCATCAGGTTTTTTTTATAACACAGGCCCTGCTGAGGTGAAAGTGTCTGCTCTTTCAATTGTTAAAAGCAAAAATAGCCCCCAAGCAAGTGTTTTACAGCAGTTACGCACATGTGACACTTTCATTTCTCACTGCACAGACATTTCATTCAGTCGGAGATTTAACTAGAGTTGTGATTTATGTCTTTTTGAAGGCTGACACAGTCTCTGTTGTGTGATCACAGAGTGTTGATATCTGGTAATAGTTTAAAGCCAATAATAAATATTGTGTGCTGTAAACTTTGCATACAACACTATCACAGTTTATAAGTGCTGTATTTTGAATTGGTTTTATTGTCATAATTTGAGGCTTCATTTTATTCTTTCATTAATTGTAGTGTTGTTGTTTTTTAAAACAATATTTCCATTTTGCTTAATTTTTTTCTTCTTACATTTTGCATTTTTAGTAGGCTATGTCAACTTAAACTTACTCATTTAAGTTGACAAGTTTTTTGTTTGTTTGTTTGTTTTTTAAATCTGATATTTATTTTTTATTTCACATTTGTTTCTTTTTTTTTGTTATTTAAGGGTGCTCTATTATTGTCCAGTCTTTTACAATTAGTTTGTGTTAACTGTTGTGTGCGTGTTTCATTGCAGATCTGAATTGAAAATTGTTTCACTTATAATAAAAAGATCCTCCCTAGGGTTGTGCCGATAGACTATAGTATCATGTATCGATGATAGTCAGAACTGTCAACGATACCAGATGTCTTTGTCGATAGTCAAGACGATATTGGGCTCATTCTCCTATTAATGTATAAAATGATTATTATTATTATTATTAAGCAACCTATTATTATTATTATTATCATCGTATCTTCATCATCGTTATAATAATTTTTAAAGATGCAGTTGATAAGTTATCAGTCTAAAACAGGGCTCGTCGTGGGACGCGAGGTCCAGAGAGCTGTGACTTCTGTAGGCTAGCTATCCGTTTAATTTAACTTAACTTTAAAAATATAAACTTCGGCTTTCTGAAAATACTTTCATTTTTAATGTGTTCTTTGAAGTCCAATATTTAGTGTAAAACTGTTGGTCTTTAAAATAAATCTACTTTTGATTTACACCATGTCTGATTTTTTTAACTGATAAAGCGAGAATGCAGCAAACTTGTAGGACGCGCGGTCCTATAATAACGATGTATGACTGCTGTATCCGAATATATGAACTAACTGTTTTGAATATTTTTATATTTAACATGTCAGTTTTTCAATGTTTGAAGGTATAGTATTTCGGTTACTGGTGCTTCCAGGCGCGCTCTCTTCCTCTCTCTCTCACATGGTTTAAAATCATCAGATAGCCTGTGATAAGTACCGAGATCCTCTTTCTTGCCCTCCCACCCATACATGATAATACCGTGTATCGGCGATCTAACAGGCTGGCGATATGACGATATGAAAAATGACCATATCGCGCAACCCTAATCCTCCCACCATCTTGCAGCCTTGCACTTAAACCATAATATGCAACCTTTCTGGATATAATTGTCAGGGCATTTTGGTGAAAAATTTAATCCAGTAAGAAAAACCATACTGATTTTTCCTCCTGTCTTTTGCAGCTATTTTGAACCCTAAGAACCCAAAGGAACCACCCAAATCCTTCAGCTTTGACTACTCGTACTGGTCTCACACCTCAGTAAGTCTCGTTTTCTCTCTTTCTACTTCTGTCCTTTTCGTGCTCTTTCTACTTTTTTCCGCTGAGCTAGCTCAATGGACAAAAAAGGTGCATGTGGTCAGATTTACAGCTGTAATGAATCATCCCCTAAAATAAAGTCTGTATTAACCTGTTTTGTGCTTCTTTATTTCTCTGCTAGCCGGACGACTCCAGCTTTGCGTCACAAAGCCTTGTGTACAATGACATTGGGAAGGAGATGTTGCAGCATGCTTTTGAAGGATATAACGTCTGTATATTCGCCTACGGCCAGACCGGAGCTGGCAAGTCTTACACCATGATGGGAAAGCAAGAGGAAGGACAGGAAGGCATCATCCCTCTGGTATGCATGTTATATCACAGCATATGCATCACCTTAATGGATTCAAAGTAAAAGATGTACTTGAGAGCTCAGCAGCGACTGAGATAATTCTGATCTCAAAGCAGACATTGCCAGGAGACATTAAGACATTAGCGCCCTGTCTAGCACGTCCGGCAGGGGTAGAGTTATTTGTGCACTGTATCGATCGCGCTCTCTCTCCTCTTTAATGTGCTCTTTTTGTCCCCCTCCCAGCTCTGTGAAGACCTCTTTGAGAAAATCAATGACAATAACAATGAGGAGATCTCGTACTCGGTGGAGGTGAGCAACAAACATGACTCCTCGGTTCTTTCCCTGTGACTCACTTCACACCATTGAAATTCTGTTTTCGTTGTGTTATTTCAAAATCGGCGATGGTGGGTTTGTTCAGAGCCTACTCAAGTGTTCAATAATTGATCAAGTTTGATCTAATTCTTATGTGTTCATTGTAGGTGGCTTATATGGAGATATACTGTGAGCGGGTTAGGGACCTGCTAAACCCTAAGAATAAAGGGAACCTGCGTGTCAGGGAACATCCTCTACTTGGGCCGTATGTTGAAGACCTCTCAAAACTGGCCGTCACCTCTTACACAGACATAGCTGACCTCATGGATGCTGGTAACAAAGCCAGGTTAGAGAGGAAAAAACTTGTTGTGCTCAAGGTTTTTTTTCCACTTTGGATGCTTCTCTTAATGGACAGTGGTTAGATGTTTTTGTCAAGGGGGAAATGGAAAAGTGTTATGCTTTGTCCAGTGATACTCTGACTGATAGTCATGTGTAAATGTGACTCTTGGGAAGGAGTAACACGCCTCTAATCCTCCGGTGCTGATTCCAAGGGTTTATTTGTGGAGAATGTGACGTGTAAAGCCTGTTTCTCTCGAGAGCATCCCCCCCAGTGCCATATCTGGCACATGAGCTGCGTTGATGTCTTATTCCTGCTCTTACTAGCACTTTCCAGGATTATTCTCTCACACTCTGGTGATAAGCATCTGGAGCACTCTATAAACTTCCAAAGCAGCCTTTCAACCTTTTTCAGGCCAGCAAAGAGATTATTGCTGGATAAAGTGCGTAGGACTGGCCTGAAATATTATGTAATTCCACATCAATGTATTTGTATACATTTTTGTGTTATGGTTATGATGTTAAATCTATTCAAATAATAATTCTTGATATTTTAATTGTACTTTTAATGTGAGATTTTACTCAATTCCAATTTTTAAATACACTTATATTTTTAATGCATATTTATTATATGTATTTATATGTATTCATATGTATTTATTATTTTTAAAAAATTATATTTTTAAATACATAATTATTTTCCTTACAAATTTACTTTGATAAATTCAATTCAGTCAAATTCAGACAAATACAATTCAGTCTCTTTTCTTTTTGTTAGGCATATTTTGATTTATATTTTATTTCTTGTTCTTATTCGAACACATTTCTGAGATAAGCATTGGCCCCCTAGTTTTGCAGCTTTACACACATTAAAAATAAGATCAAGAAATGGAAGAAAATGGCATTAAATAATTTAATATACATTGTATATATTTATACATTCGTTTTTCTCAAATAATTCTATGTATGCAACACATGCAACTCTCATTTCACTCTCTCTGTATCTGCAGAACTGTTGCCGCAACCAACATGAATGAGACGAGCAGCCGCTCTCATGCAGTCTTCACTATCGTTTTCACCCAGAAGAAGTATGACAGCCAGACAGACCTATCCACAGAGAAGGTTAGATATTTTACACCCATCCACAGCCGTTATGACAGTTTCATAGAGCTCCGATTCTTCTTGCAACTCAAAGTCAGCAAATCCTGTACCAAGTAGAAAGGAAAACAGAGAGAAAGAGACCCGTCCCCCTCATCCTGTGTTTGTGGGGCTCATTGTGTAAACGCTGTGGACACAAAGACCGCTCTGTGAGGTCCACGAGCACAATGGCTATTGTACAGAGCTACTACATTAGATTCACTACACAGGTCTCGCCTCAGCCCTTGTTCTAATATTACTCATCCAGTTTGGCAGCGGCCAAAACTCGAGCACAGCAAAATGAAAAGATAACCCAAGCCTCCAATAGCACAATTAGTTGAGCATGCATGCACCAGTGATTTTACAAGTACCCTAAAGTGATTGGATGATTGAATTATTTAGTGAATCGGTTTGATTGAATCAGAAGAACGATTCATTTGAACGAGTCACTGTATCGTAGATACCTGCAGTATATGATTCTATTGCTTATAGACACGAGAAACAAAAGACTCCCACGTGCATAGCATGCCACACTGAAGAGATTTCCTTTTGTGTCTTATTTTAGCATGTGTTGATCAGCCTGAAAGTATCTCTGCTGTCTGGTTTCAGGTCAGCAAAATCAGCCTGGTGGATCTGGCAGGAAGTGAGCGTGCTGACTCAACAGGGGCCAAAGGAACCAGACTAAAGGTACAGACTAATTTTACAGCCTCTAGATCTCTACCACCACCTGCCATATGCAAAAGTGACTGCACTCTCCTCCACACGATGCAAATATTCTGGGAATGTGACATGCATGACAAAACATAAACATTTAAATCAAGAATATGCATCACAGCTATTTTAATTCCTTTTAATGGTTTGTATGTTTTAACTGCAAACCGAATTGTATTAAATGCGGTAATTATAAAACTGACTGTTCATATGTTTGTGCTTCTTAGGAGGGAGCAAACATCAATAAATCTCTAACCACATTAGGAAAGGTTATTTCAGCTCTAGCTGAGGTGGTGAGTATTGTTCGATACCTGTCTCTCTCTCCCTGTTTGCCTGCATGTCTTCAGTACTATAACTCTGTGTGCTGTCTGTCTGTCTCTCTCCTGGAAATGCTTCCCCTCCCAGGATAACTGTACCAGCAAGGTAATCTTTCCCGGTGTACATTCACTAACCACTGATCCGTCTCTGTCTAAACCTATACACCTTTATCCATGTAGCCTTTTGTCCTGATGGTGTGTCTTTGTTGTCTCATACATCAAGTCATTTTCTGAACCCCCTTCATCATTACAGCAGTAGCTGTATTTACGTGCAATATTCCAACATGTTTTACTGGCTGTTTTGAAACAGAGCAAGAAGAAAAAGAAGACAGACTTCATTCCTTACCGAGATTCAGTGTTGACATGGCTGCTAAGAGAGAATTTAGGTATGGACTAAGATCCATAATGATTTTAAATGATGGTGTTGCACGGGTATTATGAACCAGCAAATATAAAAAATTGTAAATCTAGAACTGACTGTATTTCAAAATAATTCATAAAAAAACATTTAATTTAAATTTTTTTAAAATATTTTATTTTTAGCTTGACAGACCAAATTCTCATTCACAGATTTTTTATTTATTTATTTTTTAATTTAGGTGAACAGTTAAATATATTCAACAGATTAAAATAAAAATGTCTTGGTTTACCATTTAAAATTAATTTAACCATTTAAAAGAAAACACTTGCTTTCTTTAATGGTCTGTGGAAGGTGCATCCTTTAAACTCATTGGTCTGTCTTAGTTCAATACTCCAGTCGAAACAAACTGCATTACTTGGTGTTTCTAATTGTTTGTGTAATTGTTCTTTTTCACCAGGAGGGAACTCAAGGACAGCTATGGTGGCCGCCCTGAGTCCTGCTGACATTAACTATGATGAAACTCTCAGCACACTCCGGTACTTTCACTTCCCATTAAACAGTGTGTGTCTTCCATTCTTACATGGTCCTGACTGTGATAAGTGTACTCTTGTGATATCAGTGGCTGTTCGGATCATTGTTATTGTTTGCTCCTTCACAGATATGCCGATAGAGCCAAGCAAATCAAGTGCAACGCAGTCATCAACGAGGACCCCAACTCAAAACTGGTGCGGGAGCTGAAGGACGAGGTGACGCGTCTAAAGGATCTGCTCCGTGCCCAGGGCCTTGGGGACATTCTGGACAGTAAGTCGAGGCACAGCGCCCCCCAATGGTGCTTCTGCACATGCCCAATTGCCAAGCGCATAGGAGGTCACTAACTGTTCTCACAAGTGGCAAATTCTTCAGCTCTGATCTAATGCTGTGGTCTGCCCAGTCTGCATTATCTTCATGTTGTTCCTTCTACGTCTTCATTTAACCAGTTCATCAACATGCGATTGAAAAATTACAATACTGTTTTCCAAAAAGTCGAGGAGTGTTTCCATCTCATGTTTGTCTTCACAATATTTGGTCTAGTCAAATCTAACTGCCTCTGTCAGTCATTCCTCTACTAGTCCTCTCAACTCTGACCTTCTGTTCTTCCTGCTTTCCTTAGTCGAGCCAATGGGGGATGATTACCTTGGAAGTGGAAGCAAATGTGTGTATACGCTTGACAGGGCTGCATCTTCTCGCTCTTCCCTTTTGTTACCAGTAGCTTATTCATTGCTTCTGGAATACAATCGTGTCGGCTTTGCATGCCTTGGTTTTAACTGCAAGGAATCCCAGATATACAACAGATAAATGTGACTGATTGGATGGGTTAGATTGCCACAGGCAGGCTTTATGCTTACTCTTACTCTAATTTGATTGACTGTCTGGCATGGTGCAGTGCTAATGGCAGGCTTTTCTCCAAAAAAGCCCAACCCCATGCTATAGCATGATAGATCAGATAGACTGCATCTGGAAGCACTTAAAGTGATAGTTCACCCCAAAATGAACACTTTGTTGTCATTAAATCTTTATTATATTCTTTTGTGAAGCCCAAGAATGTCCTAGCTCAGTTCCATACAACGAAAGCTCATTTATAACCAAATGGATAATTTGCGAATAAACAAAAAAAAAAAAAAAAAAAAAAATTGTATGGCATTCTGCTGAATGTAAATTTGCTTAAGAAGCAGATTTTATATAAGAAAAGTATATTATTGTTATATATTGTTGGTTAGTAGTTTAATATTAACATGTATTTTTTTTAGAGAAATTAATGTGCCCCTTTTATCCCCATATTCTCACAAATTTGTCAAATGGAACAAAAAAAACAAAAATTCTATTTAATTTTCAATTTAAATGGATTTGTCTTTTCCACTTGTTTTAAACTAAATTTATCAAGGTTTATGCAAGATACAATTTACTTTAACAAACCGGTTAGTCACAAATAAAGAAGGAATATTAGTGAATAATAAATAAAATTAAATTTTTTTAACACATGAGATTCTGCTGAATGTCAAAGCTAAAGCTTGTATGGTTTGGAATGACGTGGGTGAATAAATTATAACAAGATTCATTTTTAGGTCAACTGTCACTTTAATATCATATCTCCTTTAATCTGATTGTATTTTGCTATTTAATTGTAATTGTCCTTTATTTTAAGCTTCCCTTTTAATTTTCTGCCTAGTGAGGATTCTTTGTGTCATTTAACTGTTCATTGCAGGTGACGATATTAACGATGTTAAAGCAATGATCTATCAGACAAAAGGTGCATCTTTTTATCATTTTAGCAGTTGCAGTAGTAGTGTAAGAATACGTAGCTGCTTTAGTCCATGTGCGTCTGAATCCTCTTCCTTCCCTGACTTTCGTATGCTCTTATGCAAGCCCGGTGTACCTTTTTTCAAAAGCTGCAGAACCGAATTAGAGCTCAGGCGGCTATTTGGTTTTCTAACTGTCTGGGAGTTCATGATATGCGCAGAGAGATGAACGCACACTGTGCTTTCTACCGCTACAACCATATGGTGCTGGGAAAGCCACCACTTTCATTGCCATGGTCTGTGTGCTAGCGGCCTCAATCGCATCATCTGAACGCATGAACAGTAATGTAATGCAGTGCTTTTATGCCGCCATATTGGCCTAGTTGCTTGAGGAGAGTCTTTTCAGATAAATGAAGTGGGGGGAAAATCCAATAGTGAACGTGCAGCAGAAACCTCGACTGAACTGTGATAAAGCTCCCTGGGAGAGGTTTCATAAGCACAGTCCCCACCTAGTCACTGTAAAAGATGTTATGAAGAGCTTTGTGGCAGCCAAATTTTGACAGCATCATGACTTTAAGAGCGATGTGCCGTGTGGAAAAGACATTTTATAGCTTGTATCTGCAGCATGTTATCATACTGCTCTTCCAGCTTCCCAAGCCTCCCTCTCCTGGTTTGTAACCTTTATGCAATCCCCCCCATCTCTTCTCTCACATCTGAGAAGTGATGTCAGTTTTCACCCAGGTCAAGTCAAATTGACTTATAACATTTAAAAGAGCTTGTATAATCGGAGGTCACATTTCATTGAATACAATAATTGACAAAATAATGTTTTAATGTAATATTTATAACATGCTATTATTAAACAACTGATGCCATTTATTGTCATAATGCTTAAAATAATAAAAACTAGATAGAACAGAGATAGAATAGATACTTTGTTTTAAATAGTAATTTCAAAAAGTAGAATAGAAAGAAATGGAAAAAAAAAATAGAATAGTAAGAGGATCAGTTTGTTTTGATTTAAAAAAAAAAAAAATAGAATAGAATAGTCGTTGTATTATAGATGTATATTGATTAATTTAAAAAAAATATTAACATCCAGATATAAAAAAAATCTAATTTAGTGTTTTCAGAGTAACAGTTTTAAAAATAATATATATTGTTGTTAAATGTTTAAAACAAGGCAAATTTACTTAAGAAGCAAAATTGTATAAAGACTTAAATTCTGAGAATGTCTTGAATTAAAAATCAACATGAAACTGCATCAAAGTTTATTTCAATAATCCGATGCATTTCCAAATAAAATATAATGTTAAAAAATTATCATTATATCATTATATTTGTCTTAAGTGTATGTGTCTTGTTCCTTTTTTTTTTTTTAATTTAAGCTATGTTTAGTAAAGTTTACAACTAAAGAATTACCAACGGAACAAGACAAAATGCTGTTAAATTCAAGATGCATCCTCTGAAACATGTATTAATAGCTTGTGATATGGCAGAATAGGATTTTTAAAGTAATGGTGGTGGACCTGAGGTGAAAACTATCTGACTCTCTGATTGGCGTGTTTGTTGTAATCCTTTGATGTGAACTGTGTGTCTTACATTGGTCTTTCCTCCTCTTTGTCCTTTTTCTTCCTTTCTTTCTTTCTTTCTGTCTCCTGTACTCTCTCCCATTTCTGTCTCCACCACTTTCGCTTCTTCCTCCTTGCGTCACCTGTCTCTCCTATGTGGCTCAGACCTGAAAGATATACACAACAATAAGCATAGATACTTGCTTGCCTCAGAGAACCAACGGCCTGGCCATTTCTCCACAGCACCTATGGGCTGCCTGACAGCCTCTCCGTCCTCAGGCTCTCTGTGCAGCCAGGCAGGGCTCCAGTCCGTCTCGAGCATCCAGGAGCGCATCATGTCCACGCCAGGCGGAGAAGAGGCCATCGAGAGGCTAAAGGTACACAGACAAGCATTTTCCAAACAAAAGAGTCAAGGGCTTAACTGAATAACCATTTCCTGGCGTCACAGAGGTTTGCTCTTGAAATAATCAAAACTAATTAGGTAACAATGTGTAATAAGATAATGGAGGTGCTTCAGGCACCTGCTGACCTTTTGCATTCAAAATATTCTACTCCAAATGATTTGCATGTTCTCATACATATGTATTAAAAAGAAGTCCTGCTTTCCCACCCACCAGTGGCTTGATGCCATTCACTGAGACCCTCTGCAAATGAGTGAGATAGTAAAGGAGGGAAAGAGAGCGAAAAAGTAGACGTGGCTAGAGCTTCCAGGCATTAGTTTCCATGGTTACGGCAAGTTGCTCGTACCAGTGACGTCAACCTCCGACGCAGTTCAGCAGAAAATCAGACAGAAATAGACCTGGTCTGTTGTATCAGCCTAAAATATGATTGTAGAATTAAAAGTGAAAGCATCATTGACCTCAGTCGATAACATAATCAGATGGAAGTCAGTTAGTCCTGTGATTCACACGCAGACCAGTCACTACGTGTCATCTGTGTTCCCTGCATACAATCCATGTCTTACTGGTCAACGGTTTGAAATAATTAGGATTTGAAAATGTTTTTCCATAAAATATAAATACGGTAATATTGTGAAATAATAATATGATGCTTTCTAAAGGATAGTGGGATGCTGAAAAATGTAATGGCTGCTTAAACTTTGCTACATCAGTGGAATAAATTAAATTTTTAAATTATGTTCAAATAAAAATCAGTTAATCTAAATTGTCATTATATTTCAGATTTCCACTATAAAATTATTCTGACATTTTGACCAGTAGTGTATATGTATGCACAGTTTTGAGAAGTGATTACATAATTTAATCACCAAATAAGTTTGACCGAGAGAATATGTCATTAAATTACAGTTACTTCTGAAAGTGTTAAATATTACAAAGGGGGTTCCGTCTCAATATTTTCTCACACTTACAGATTTGATTGATTTCTTTCCCAAATTAAATGCCTTTAAAATATGAAAAACCATAGTTTCAGGAGTTTATGGAAGAGAATAGTTGATAACCCTTTAATTTTCTGTTTGGGTTTATGTAAATGATTATGTAAATAAGATTACATTTTTATTCCAAAGCATTGTTAGATGCCAGTGTTTGCTGTTTCCTATGCCAAGATTTGATTTTAAAATGATTTAACATTTTTATAAATCAAAAAGTAATCGAATGTAATCAGTTACATTACTTTAATAAAGTAATTCAAATAGTTACACTACTTTTTACATTTTAAATAGGGTAACTTGTAATCTGCAACCTATTACATTTCCAACGTAACCTTCTTAACACTATACATAGATCTAATATAATGATAATCCAGTCTTCCTAGTCCTCTGTAGTGATCTGGGTTTGTCAGAAGGATCGACTCACAGGTTACTTTCTACATGAACAGATGGCAGGGGTGTTAACCCTTTAGGAAGGATCTAGAGGGAGCTTCCTGTTCCTAAGGCCATATGCTTCTGGTCTTCCTCCTGGTCAAGGACAATAAGAGCCAGACACAATAGAAGAAAATCAGTGTTTGGCTTTCCGTATTTAACTATTTTTACTGCTCCTGACCCTATGTCAGGGATTTGTCCCACTGCACACAGACTTATTGCCTGGTTTTGCCCTCTTTAGCAATAGGTCTTCCAACATCTTGCAATGTCTGACTTTACATATAGCAAAATGTGCTCTGACACTGAGAGCAGAATAAGCCTCTTTTATTATGCACAGGTCAGGCAGGTCATCTGGAATTGTTTCTTGAGCACCTTATCTGCCTATTAGAGTAATTTCTCAAAGATCATATCAATTATTATTTTTAAATTCTTTTAAAACCAAAAACTACTTTTTTTTTTTTTTATTATTATTATATGTCACAAATTTTTTCCATTTTATTTTTGATCAAATAAAAAAAATACGACCTTTTTATTCCAGATTTTGAATGCTAGTGTAGATAATGCCAGTCTTACTTTATACCTCACATCATATATCCCCCTTTGTCCGTCGTCCCACAGGAGTCAGAGAAGATCATAGCCGAGCTGAATGAAACCTGGGAGGAGAAGTTAAGGAAGACTGAGGCCATCCGAATGGAGAGGTCAGTGAGGGTTTAGGTGCCATCTGGCACCCTTCCTATTGTCTCTGTGCCTATACCCATCATGTCCGTGAGGAGTGTCTGCTATGTGCCTGCGTGCTCAGCTGGTGCCAGTCTGTACCAGACTTAAGCAGCTGTCAAATGGCACATAACACACTGACCTCAACTCTCACATGCACATTCAAATATTCAATAAATATTTTCCAGATGTCTTTGGTGCTAACTTCTAAGGTGTTGAATATAATGTCATTTAACACAAGTCTAATGTTTTTCTTCCCTTTCCACAGAGAGGCGCTGCTGGCAGAGATGGGAGTGGCCATACGGGAGGATGGGGGAACCCTTGGTGTCTTCTCTCCTAAAAAGGTACAGCACATGTAAACTCCTCTTCATCATTAATCACCATTAGTGTCTGCACCAGTCACAGCCCTTCTCATGTCTGAGCCTTTCTTTCTTCATATTTCATCATCCATCATTCTTCTTCCATTCCTTTTTTTTTTTTTCTTTTATCTTTTGTTTTGCTCGCCTCTTGCAATGGAATCCTATTAGTTTGGTCCTGATAGACCAACGTCACTTTCTATTGAGGACTTTAGTGTTTATTCTTCTAATCAGGTTTGTAGAATTCAAGTTTATTTTTCCCATTTGCATTTTCCTACCAAAAAATAATTCAATAAAAATAGAGTTCATGTAGAAAACCGTAGTTGTGTTTTACTGAATACTAGTTAGTAATATTTCCCACATCACACTTAATTAAATTTATGTGCAGATGAATGCACATCATCATCATCAGTTTGGTGTAATGTTACTTGCATTCAAAAACGAACATTTCTTAATAAATAGCACAAGACATTTTCGCCTGTTGGAATTGTTAGTGAAATCCATCAAAACTGTTACTGATTTAACTGACTAGATGTTGCCAGTTTGTTGTTGTTTTAGTATTCTGCCCCGAAACACATCAACACAGTTAACCTGAATCTAAAACCAGACCTCTTTTCTTGTTATTTTGTTTTATTTGCCTACTTATTCATGCTCTCATTCAGTTTCTCTCCTCTCTTTCTCTAAAATCTGCTATTTTGACTGTCAAATAGCTTTACGTTGAAAGGCCCTGTGAAGTCTATACTGACTTTAATGGGGTGTTTTCACCCAAAAAGGTTGGTATAGTGGTAGATTATGATGTGTTGTAGTTATTTACTTGATAAAGGTTAATGTAATGCGTTATCAGCTTTTGTAGAAGCCACATTTAATGCCTTTCAGTGAGTGATTATGAATAAATAAAATGGCATTTAACCTCATTATTTAATACTGTGAATGTAAATGTAGTTTTAGTGACCATTGTGTGACATTTTTTTCTGACTTGTGTAACATTACCATTGACCCTGCTTTCCTACAGACCCCTCACCTGGTGAACCTAAATGAGGATCCTTTGATGTCCGAATGTTTGCTTTATTATATCAAAGATGGAATAACAAGGTATGAAAACATTTTCAGGACTGTCAAATTTTTTTGTGTTGCACTGAGGCATCTTCCGATTGCTACATATCCAACCGAAGGTCATGCAAAGCACATGATGCTTTGATGAAGGGATTCTTCTTTTAAAAAAAATAAATATATAACTAATAAAGAGAGAGAGAAAAAAGCTGAAACTTGTTGCATTATGCTTGGTTAGTTCTTTAATGTGGATATCATAGTATCCCTGTGTGAATTCAAATAAATGTCTTTGTTTTGACAGGGTGGGCCAGGCAGATGCAGAAAGAAGACAGGATATCGTTCTAAGCGGAGCGCACATCAAAGAGGAACACTGTATCTTCCGCAGTGAGAGGAATGCCAACGGAAATGGTTAGAGTTCACTTACATCCCTTAAACTGTGTTCAGTTCACACGTCGGCTGTTTAACGCTTTTAAATTAGACGTGATCAGCTCAGTGCAAATTAAAAAAAAATATTCTTTAGCAAAGATCATTTCTTCGTTCTTTATGCTTTTACTCAGTTAGCATCTTACATTAGGCTTTTCTGCTGGAGGTAGTGAATGTCTTCTGTCTCTACAGTGATCGTCACGTTGGAGCCATGTGAGGGATCTGAAACATATGTGAACGGAAAACGTGTGACTTCTGCAGTCCAACTGCGCTCAGGTGACTCACTGACAGCTGCCTGCACATTTCAGTTCTGGTTTTATCTGGTTCATTATATTCATATAAATAAAAAACAGCATTACTAAGTAATGTAGGTAAATAACAAAATGCATTAAGCGATAGAGCTTTTTGCGCTACAGATTACTGATTACAGATAATGCATTAATGTGGTAACAGATGCTAGTTTGCAGCATAATGGACTGGGAGTTGCTAAAACAACTGAAAGTGTCTGACACCAGAAACCTTGTCATTTAAGTTGGATAATACATGCACAAAATGTATATTCGTAAGCAATTATATAGGCCAATTTGGTGTGAGGATGTCACAGTTACGTCACTCATAGCTGTGTGGTGGCAGAAAAACAGTAGTAACAAGTGGAGTGAAATGGAAAAAATGCACTGGATAAGAGATAAAATGTATTGTTGTGCCTTTGGATGTCAGAATCTAAATGCAAATAATTTTTATTGAATTCTGTCAAAAACATTATTTGATGCTAAACGAAGAATTTAAATGTATAGACTAATGAATGAAACTATGCTATAATTACTCTACTTTTAAAGCATTCATTTGATTTAAACAATTGGTCTACATAATATTCATACAGTTCATATGGAACATATATTTGCCCAGTTACAGCATGAAATACTATTACTATAAAATACTATAAACCTATAACATTTGACTTATTTTGTCTCACAATTCTTACTTATTCCTTGCAAATACAACTATATATCTTATATTTCGGACATTGCAGCTTGATTTAACACAACAATAGTGAGTTTGTCCATTCTGAGGGGGAAAAAGAGGTGCAAACTCAAAAGAGAATGACAAGTTGATTTTATCCTTTTTGAATTATGAGATTTAATCTTAGAATTTTTTAAATAACCAAAAATTTACCTTTTATTCCATGGTTTTCATTGACCGCCACTTGAAGTTTTCTGCAACCAGATAGGCTCCGCCCACAAAAAACCGGCATCACTGTTTGCAAACACTGCAAATTGGTCTATTGTTACATGCCTGTTCATTCCTCAGGTAACCGCATTATCATGGGAAAGAACCACGTGTTCCGGTTTAACCACCCTGAGCAGGCTCGTGCTGAGCGTGAGAAGACCCCAACAGCAGAGACCCCCGTAGAGCCAGTGGACTGGACCTTCGCCCAAAGAGAACTGCTGGAGAAACAGGGTATCGACATGAAACAAGAGATGGAGAAAAGGTAACGAAATATCATCAGATTTTACTAAACTGGTTAACATATGCGTATGGGCATTTGATAATTTATTGTCTTTTTAAATGGCATACTGTAAAATATAATTCTTTAAATTAAAGATCAGTCAGTTTTTTTTTTGTTGTATTGGCATTATACCTTATATGCTGTCAATACAGCTTAACTTAACTATTACTCAGACTAGCTAATGCATAGTATAGGGTTGGATAGCCAACCAAAGCCAGGGCCACCCAGCAGCTGCAGAAGACAATCTACATTTTGCGAAGTTTAAGCTCTTGGTATGGAATGTGAGCAAATATGAATTGGATTATTGTAAGAAGGATTTTTAGGATTATGTTGCGGAAAGGAAATGCAGTGAGTGTAAGAAAGAGCAGCTTTCTGATGCAGTGGTCTCGCACTGTATTATATCAGGCTTACAGAAATGGAGATCCTGTACAAAAAAGAGAAGGAAGAAGCGGACCAGCTGCTTGAGCAACAGAGACTGGTAAGGCTGAATCTCTTTGATTATTCTTGTTTCTTCTGCTGTTTATCAGAGGACCTGTTCTTTCGTTTCAATTAGAAATGAGTTGTCCTTTCAAATTAGACTAAGGGGAGAGATGTGCCGTTTTATGAATGGAGTAAAACCGGGGGCCCTAGTTTTCTACTTGCTCTGCTGAAGTCCAAACAGCACTAATTCTGCACTCTTAGCTCTGACAACTTGAGACTTTTGTGTGTCTGTATGTGTGTGAGAGAGAAACACTTCTCCCAGTGCATGGCTGAACCTCTTTGCATGGTAACTGAATCCACTCTGTCTGGATTGAGATAGCAGATGGCCCATTGCTAATATGGACTGATTTACATATTCAGTTTGATACAGCAAAAAATTAGAGAGAATTTCCTATTCAAATTTTCACTCTTTTCTCGTAGATTTGGAGATGTAACTTTGCAAAACAGCATTAGCAGAAAATACCATTTTGGCTTGTAATTAGTAATCTGTGTTTTTATGAAATCCATTGTTGTGGAAGTCATTGGTTTGCCATGTATCAATTAAAGACTCCGTGAAATAATAATGGGAGCTTTTTTAATATTGTTGTTAAGATTTGACAATCTATTTTATTGCTGTCATTTAAAAATTGTAATGTCATTATTTAAGCAAAAAAGCTAAATATCACTCTTCAGGTTTATATTTTATTATCTAATATATTATGTAATATTTTGGGAGTATACAATGAAGATATATGAATAGATATATAATATTTTATTATATATTTACATGTGTATATATAAAACTATATATTTAAATATATCTTTTGTAGTTGTTAAATTTAACAATAGGCTGGCATATAACACTCCATAATATCTTTAATACTTCACACAGTATAAATGTCTTTGCAAATATTTATTTAAAAAATACTTCATATATAGATGACGTTTACATCATAGAGTTAGCATCAAACTGTTTGCCATTAATGTTTTTCATGGGGTCTTTAAATTAAATTGGAGATCTTTCCTTTGGTTTATTCTGTATGCTGCTTTTGCATGGTTTGTTTTTGTAGCATGTTTAACAGATTAATTTACAGGGTACTTAGTACCTCGTTTAGTATTTGTTGCTGAGCAGTGTTGTTAAGCTGTTCAAGCTTGAGTCAGCGTTTGATTTACTTAAATAGATTTCGTTTCGTCTGAGTTTGTTGGTTTTCTCAATGCAATTGCTGATATTTTCAATGCATTGTTGCCATAACCCAAGATTTCTGCTGTAGTTGATGAAGGCTAGTGACAATGTGGTTTCTCATTGACATCTGTAGGCTTGAGTTTTACACATCTGTGTCTGGCCAGGCACAGAGGGCATGCTATAACACAGCTATCTATGCTGGGGGTTTTAATCAGTGATGACAAGCTTTCCAATGCTCCGATGGTCTCATTCATATAATCTCATATACAGAACGACACCGATATCGTACACTGCACCAATTACACAACCACGATTACATGGTCACCTGCTGTCTCCTTTGTTATTTGACTGTGATTTTTGCATTGTCCTTGTTTTACTTGACCTGGAAAATGAGAAACTGCATTTTCTCTCAACTAACCTCTTAACTGTAGTGGATGAAATCAATGCTTTTAACCTCCTCAGAGCCTGTCCTTTCTCTTTTTTTCTTCTCTGTACTGACCTGTAATAAACACGCAAGAGTCTAACCCACTGCTAGAGCTAGAAAAACTTCTCTATCAAGGACTTTATATGAGGGAATGAAGCAAAACTCATCAGGCTTTGCTGCATGCCATTGAAGCATGTTTGGGGTGCGACTTTCAAGAGCTCTAATTGAAGAGGATGTCATGACTTTAAACTTGACAAAAAAAGAAAGAAACCAGCGCAACAGCAAAAACAGCAGATTGAGCAACATCTATCCCCTTTTTGTTGACTTTTTCTCATAATCATGAAAGTCATGCCTTGCATTTACTTTTTGTAGTGATATGCAACTTGGGAATAATGGTGATTTTAAATTTGCGTCTACACACTGTTAATCTAAAAAACAGTAAGCAATATCTATTGCATCTGCTAGTACATAATACTCTACATTTTTCATATCTCTAGTCTATTTGCAGTTTCTTTTGGCTTTTTTTGCAGTTAAAAATGGTCAACTATGTTGATATATTTTTTTTATTAGCTTGAAGAATTGGTAATTTTTTGTAAATATTGCTTCGCTTTCTCAAGTTTTAGAAAATCTCTAAAAAGTTTCACAGATGTAACTTTCATCGTTAATCAAACCACTAGCTGTGCTTCAGCCTTCATTATAATTTCACATTGCAAAGCATCATCTCATTTAGCTGTTCCCATTTTGCATATCACAGCACTGTCCATTCTTTACAGAAAACATTCCTTTTGATTTCGATATTTTAATTTTCCCATTTTGTTTTTCGCACTCTTTGGTTTGTTTCCTGTTTTGTTCTCTCAAGGACGGAGACTCTGATAGTGGTGACGACTCTGATAAGAGGTCGTGCGAGGAGAGCTGGAGACTCATCACTTCACTTCGGGAGAAACTTCCTCCCAGCAAGCTCCAAACCATTGTCAAAAAGTGTGGTTTACCCAGCAGTGGTAAAAGACGAGAGGCAGTCAAAATGTACCAGATCCCTCAACATCGTCGCCTTACAAAGGACTCCAAATGGGTGACTATCTCTGATCTAAAGATCCAGGCAGTCAAAGAAATTTGCTATGAAGTTGCTCTGAACGATTTCCGTCACACCCGTCAGGAGATAGAGGCTCTGGCCATAGTAAAAATGAAAGAGCTCTGTGCCACCTACAGCAAGAAAGACCCGAATGAACGCGATTCCTGGAGAGCTGTGGCCCGAGATGTTTGGGACACCGTAGGGGTCGGGGACGAACGAATTGAAGATGTCATAACCAACGGGCGAAGTATAAATGACATGGATGACCTTAAAGTGCACATTGACAAATTGGAAGACATCCTGCATGAAGTGAAAAAGCAGAACAACACGAAGGATGAAGAGATTAGAGCTCTCCGGAATAAGATGTTGAAGATGGAGCAAGTGATTCCACTCATTTCCAATGAGTCTCAGGAGAAAAATGCTCGGAGTGCTCCCATGAGGGCCCGCAGTTCTAGTGAGGGTAAAGCTCTTGAGGAAAAGCCCAGCGAACAGTCGGATGAGCAGGTATCTGCGATGATGGATGATGATTCCTTCCGACGTGGACGTATGCATTGGATGCGACAAGAGCAGGTACGCCTCAAGAACCTCCAACAACAGGAGATTTCCAAGCAGCTCCGGAGGCAAAACGGACCTCATCGCTTTATCCCACCTGAAGACCGCAAGCTACGTTTCCCCTTTAAGAGTAACCCAAAACATCGCAACTCCTGGACCCCTGGCACCCATATCATTATCACAGATGAACAGGTGATTGAGTTGAAAGTTCCCAAAGAAGCAGTCCAGGAAGAGGAAGAAGGCAAAGTGGAAGCTGCAGAGCCCAGAGAACAAGTGCCGCCCATCGTCAACACGTACCCTACTCTTCCTAGTCCCATGGGTCAACGCAGAAGCAAAGATTTAGAGCAAGGTGTGAGTCATAGACACAATCAAAGCCACAAATTCCATGAACGAGGCCGTAGTAACTCCTTCAACAGCAGCCAGCGTGCCTCTGGCTCCACGGAGCCCCTAAATTCATGGAACAGGAAGCCCCCTCACCCCCAACAGGCCTACTATCAGCCACGCTACAACCAAAACCAGCATCATTATCCACAACAACAGCATCCACAGTTCTGTCATTACAATTCTGACGCCAGCAACAACTACCAGCAATACCCACCTAATCCACAGCCGAGCCACCACAACAATTTTTACACGCCACCCCGCATGCGTAGGCAAATGTCTGCCCCCAATTTAAAGAACAGTCGAGAAACCACAGTGTGACAATGGAAAGCAGGGCATAGGTTCGTTTACAGAACTAGTTGACGCTACAAATCACACATCACAGACTTATCACAGCATTGGACAGCTTGTCCCCATCAAGTCTAACTGTTATGTGGCACTTGTTTTTAAACGATTGAATGTTCTTGCTGTCATTTTGTAGATTTAAATCACAATGGAAAATAGAGCACATGAGCACACTGAATCAATAATTCGATCCCCCATCCATGTTAGGTATGCTTGTGGATTAAACGGTTAGTTCCCCCCTAAATTAAAATTCAGTCATTAATTACTCACGCTCATGACGTTCCAAACCCGTAAGACCTTCGAAACATAAATTAAGATATTTTTGATGAAATCGAAAGTGGCTCAACTTCAGTTTTGCGATGCTATAAGGGTACCAGAAAACATAGGAACATAATTTACTAAGGCGTTTGTCCCTTTAAGAGAGTATTACAACGCTTTTGCACGCTTTTCCCTAAGCATAAACATGGCTATTACATTCATGTGCATACTGAGCGTAAACAGCGCTAATTACATCAAATACGTTCTGAAACTAAAGTTGAGCCATTTATGTCAGTCACATGGACTGTTTTACCGATGTATTATAACGTAATGTAATGTTTCTGGTCCTGGGAAAGTTTCAGATGTGTTGCTGTCCATGGAGCTCTCCAATTTCATGAAAATATCTTAATTTGTGTTTCGAATATGAACAAAGGTCTTACGGGTTTGGAAGGACACGAGAGTGAGTAATTAATGACAGAAATTTCATTATGGGGTAACTTACACTTTAAAAGCTTAGCAATAAGTCTGATGGTTAAAGGTGTCCAAGCCACAAGAAGATCTCAGAACAGTGTTCTCGAGCTTTGATTAATTAATCAAGCTTTGTTTTTGCAAAAAAAGTATTGGGAACTATGAGTTTTGAGAGAGACACCCTGATTGATTGTAGTATTAACTGTTTTTTTACACCTTCAGTATGCCATTATGGAATTGAGAAGTACTTTACACTGATTTGCCTCAGTTTACCATTGTTTTGCTGCTGGTCTGAATCGATCTAAGAGTTGAACACAACCACTACACTGCAACATTTCATACGGTCCAGTGACAACCTTGAACCATTACTTGAATTTTTGAGTTTTTGAATTTACAATTCAGTCATATGTGTGCATTCAAGATGCATTGGTGATGTGTTTAGTAAATGCTGGAAGGTTAATAGCCAACCTTTTATCCTCTTGAATGTTTCTTAACGCAAGTCAGAGATGCAGATGACATTTTTACTGTTACGTTTTATGCAAATTGTTTTATTTCATGAAGTTTTGGATGCTTGGGTTGGTATTCCCCATTGAATAGTTTAAATATGAAAGGTGGTAGCCAGGGCCTTTTTCTAGTTCCTTATGTAGTTAAGTAAAAGATTATGAAGGAGCGCTTTTAAACATTTTAAGTGCCTTATTGACTTACTGTGTCATTAACTTTGCATTTATTTTCTTGTACTTGGCGCCCAAAAAAAGTAATAGCAGTATATTGCATCAGTCTTTTAATCGGATAGATAAAGACACCACCTCTAAATTTGGTAAGAACAGTTTTTTTTCAGCAAAATAACTGCCTCTTTGTTTTTAAAAAGCCTGGTTCTGCCTTACTTTGAGTACAAACCACTCTGCACTAAACATCCACATCCAAAGAGGCAATGCTTTTTGTGAAATCAAGTTAAAGAACGGCTTCAGAGCGTGCTTTGCATCTATTGTTCCTCTAAACTGTCTGTTGCACTCTGATCCTCAATAGGGGGACAGCCTGTTCCCACGGGATGGAGTCAGTGTTCTAGAACACTCTGCTGTTCTCCTCAATCTTAACATGATTAGAATCGCATTTATTTTTGGGTGTCTGCCGTGTGGCAAGCAAGACCACAGAAAGCACCAGAGACTTCTCATGGAAAGGACCTCTAACAGTGCTGTTTCCATGTTTTTCGGAGCTCGTTTTGAAAGTTGTAGCATGTTTTTAGGGAAGGAAAAGCCTTAAAAGCCAAATCAAATTTGCTGGACAGGTATATGCTGCACTGCGTTTTGTTTTATTTTCTAGTTTAGTGTCACGTGGATTCACAGCCTTTATATATAATGCCACTGAGCACTAGTTTAAATTTACCACTGTTTTTTAACTCATTAATTATGTTCACTTATAGGGTTAATGTAGTTGTACATCCTTACACTTAAGCCACTGTGATTTCCCTGCTTAAGCCTTGATGTAATTACGCACTGGTGTGCCTCAGCGCCCAAGTGTGACCCATTACCAGCTGCGTATTACCAAAGCACATGTTCTGAAATCCTTTTCATGTCATCTTCTTTGGCTAGAGCCAAGCATTAGCCAACTAAGACAAAAGTCCAGGCTTTTGCATTGCTTCATATGCATGAGGAACTTGAATGCTTTTGTTGCCAGAGATACTGCCTTATATCTATTGAAACCCCTGGGTTTTGGTGTAGTAATGCATACTTGCATAAACCGCCGCTACTTTTCCTTTTAAAATGTAAATCAAGAAACTGGATGAATAAAGAAGCAGGACTCTAGTTTAAAGGTGAAATGTATCATTTTTATTTTTACAAGTAAACCATCAGTTTGTGGGTTTTGCTGTTTGTATTTCTGTCCAATGACAGGAGTGCTAAAATCGGTTTAGTGCAGTAACAGTTCCACCCTCCACCTTTCTGTGCTGCACAGAAATTGAAGTATAAGTCACTCCTCGGTTATCTTTGTTTTTAACTGCTGACTAGGCATGCCATTTCCCTGCTCCAACAAAGAATGTGTTGCTAACATTAATGCACGGTGCTGCCAGCTACTCCTACCACAAGAGGAGGTAAGGAAATGTATAAAGAAAAACGGACAATATATTTTTACCCTTTTTAAAGGTATGTCGCTTGTCTGTTCAGTGTTTATCTATATGCAATAATGATATTAAGTGCCTCCAAAAGGCTCTGTATTATAATGTGTTGTTTATGGGGGGCGTTTTTTTGTGCAACATATGATCTTTAATTCTCAAAAATGTGTTGACAGTTTACTAATATTGCTATTACATTGAACTGTGCTGAATATATAAAAAAATCAAACAGTGACTGAAATAAAGTGGACAAGTTTGAAATGTATTGACTCTTAACACTCTGCTCCAAATGTCTTTATATATACACAAACACATACTTGATAGCAATCACGTTTAAAGACTTTTACAATATTTATTACTAGTTTTATAATTATAATTTTATCATATTACAGCTTTTGGGAGGGATGAAAGCAGTTAGCCGTTAATCGGTCTTGTGATAAAGTTAAATACAGTGCATTATGTTTTATGTTACAGTTGTATGTTAAACTGCTTTAAAATACTTTTTGTTTCACATCCATGTACACTCCATACACTATTATGACAAAGCATATTTATTACTGAAAAAAAAAATCTTAAATGATTCTGTTGCATAAGTATTCATACCCTTATCTGGGACAGCAGAAATGTAGCTTTTTCATTTTGCTTGTAAATGTTACCACACTTTGAATGAAGCTAACCTGTGGCAATTCAATTGAATCGATATGAGCTGAAAATGCACATTAGAACAGAGACCAGGCCCTGAGGTTAAAAAAAAACAAACAAACTAAAAAAAACAGCCTGTAGAGCTTAGAGGTAGCGTTGCTTACTTTTGCAAGGCCTTGTATAGAATGAGTGTGCAAGCACATTTACAGCTGTTTTGACATTGCATTTATAGACAGAATATTTTGATTTGTTATAAAGCGATGTGGAACAAGTAAAATCTATTTAAATGTAAGGAAAATGTTACACATGTTAGTGAAACAGCATGCAAAATACCTCTCATTTACAATGCACAGTCTGTCCTACCTGAAACATTTTTATTACTATTTAAATGTATTCTAAATGTCAGTTACGTTTTGGTGGTGAAATGTCTAGACTTCTTGGCGCCATAGAAGCTTTTTCCTTCAGCTCAGTAGATGCAGCAGGGAAGAACATACCTTGAAATGTTAAATTTTCAGAACTGCTGGAGGGATGCAGGATGGGTTTTGTGCCTTTGATGCTATCAGAAACATGTGGCAGAACATTAAAATAAGTACATAAAATTTTCAATATCATAATCCCCTATATTTATGGGTTTGTTCAAATCTAAAATATTAAACTTCAACATGTAACTCATCCTGGATCTTTTGTGCTATGCAATCGCATGGATGGATTTGCAAAATATCTAGGGAGAATAGACTTGGAGATTAGCTATTTCTATTTGAGCCACCTCACAAAGCCCTAGCAACCCTAGAAGCAACATTGTATCTTTATTGTCTATTTCTCTGTGCAAAATTAGTGCTGTTTAGTTTAACTTCTGTCAAAGCCATGAAAAAAATTATTTCAGAAATCTAATCATCTTTCTGTTCCCATGGACTAGCACACAATTGATAAAGCTACAGTGTTACCATCCTCTTGAAGCTTCATCTCTCTAAGGTTCAGTGAGTGTTTGTCATGCTGATACGATGGTGTCTCTCTTCATCAAACCTTCTCAAAGGTATATGAGAGTAAACTGCAAGAGCTGCAGAAACAGGTGGAGACTCGCTCACTGGCTGCAGAGACCCCAGATGAAGAGGAGGAAGAAGAGGAAGAGGATGAAGGTAATGTATTTTGAATATACAAGTCAAAATAAGTCAGAATCAGATGTTAAGCAACCCTGTTTTTTTTTTTCAGATAAGGTTTATGTGCATTGTGGGACATGTTCCTTAATGAACATCATGCATTTGAATTACATTCTCTATCCATAACCTCAACCCAGTCTGGCTGACTGAATGTAGTTCTAGAAACAATAAAGGCATCCTGCTTGGCAAAATCACAACCAGCTACAGTATATCACTACCTTGCTATGTTGTTCCTGTATTATTGCAGTGCCCTGGACACAGCATGAATATGAGCTGGCCCAGTGGGCTTTCAGGAAGTGGAGATACCACCAGTTCACCTCCCTCAGAGACCAGCTGTGGGGCAATGCTGTATACCTCAAAGAAGCCAATGCCATAAGTGTGGAACTTAAGAAAAAGGTGGAGAAAACATTTGTCAGTCATATTCACCCAGTTTAAAACTGAAAAAATAAAGTCTATTGTGTGTATATATGTGAATGCTTCCTGGGTGAATGGCCTCTAAAACAGAGAAGTCATTTGCTTTACTGCTGCAACATACTGTAAAACAGTGTATGACTGAGTGTTCAGTGTGATGGCAGTTTGTCCAGGAAGTTCTTGCTGAATTTACATATCTTCAGACAGACCCTGTTGCTTTACTCATTACCTATGTGTCAGCTTTCAACAGTTTGTCTCATTAATGTTAAAAAAAACACACATAAACAGTTTCATCAGTTATTTTTCTGTCACTTGCTTCACTTTTAAATATTTATGCCTCTCATGAAAAAACTGCTATTTTTTATGATTTCGTATGATTTATAATACTTTGTTTTTATAGCTTTGGTGAGGCCAGAGTCCATTTTTTATTAGTTTTCCATCAGCATTTGGAAAATCATATGCTGTATTCATCTTTGTTACATTACTTCAGTTTCCAAAAATGTTTAAACCTAAAATCTTTCAGTCATCATTCATACTCATTTAAGCCCTTATGTCTCATTTACATGATCTATTTGTAGGTCCAGTTCCAGTTTGTCTTACTCACAGACACCCTCTACTCTCCGCTGCCCCCGGAGCTGCTGCCTCCAGAACCAGAGAAGGATCGTGACATTAGGCCATTCCCTCGAACAGTGGTGGCTGTGGAGGTCCAGGACTTGAAGAACGGAGCCACTCATTATTGGTCCCTGGAGAAACTCAAGTAAGCCTCAGGATGCCAACCAGTTTGTAATCTACAGAGTTTTGCTCTTATTTCTTGTTCCATTTTGAAATCCCAAAGCTCTTTTAAATGTTCTTATTCACTTATTTTATTTGTTTAACTTCAAATGTTTAAAGTGCTATTTGTCAGCTGTTATTCATCAGTGTGACATTTATAACAGAACATTTGCATGGCTCCTTACAAAACTTGCGTTCGAATAGAAATGAATTCACTGGGAACAAAGGAGTTCTGTCATTCAAGCAAAGTCTGCTTCCCATGTGGCCAGTCACGTGACCGTATTCCAACATGACATTCAACGTGATATTCAAAATGCCCTATTTTAACAGTTCAACCAGTTTATTGAAATTGTTCATTTTGAGTGATTCTCCAGAAGAAAAGGTCTCCATTGTGTAAAATTCCCAAATGCTCATTACTGTGCCAAGTTCCAAATAAGAGTACAGCGTTCAGAAATGATTTTAATTCCTCCTTGTCAAGATTGTCTGAAATTAATTTGACCCTTGTTAAGAAAGAAAGAAAGTGGATAGTAATATAAAAACACATTCCATTCTATGTAGACAACAATAACATCACAGACAAGCACCTCTAAATACTGAAATGACCTCATGTTTATGCATCAACTGTTAATCAGTTGAAAGGGCTATTGTAGTAGTTGTAATGTTGGTTTGGTTGATTTTGCAAAGTGTGACCCGACTTTTCATGTTCTTACAGGCAGAGGCTGGACCAGATGCGAGAGATGTATGACCGTGCAGGCGAGATGGCCTCGTCCAATCCAAGTGAGGATGTGGAGGGTGCTTTGACCGGCAATGACCCGTTCTATGACCGCTTCCATTGGTTCAAGCTGGTTGGGAGGTATGTTAATCATTTAACCTTGTTCCATAAATTGAGAAATGATTGCACTGAAATCATTATGTCCTATGCTTTTGTAAAATTAGGCTTTTTTGAGAGGGTGTGTGTGTGTGAGAGAACATTTTTGTTTTGTTTGATTTTAAAGATCTGCTCTCTGAAAGAGGGAGCACATAAATCATTCTTGTCATCTTTGTTTAGTCATTAACACTGTTAGTTTTCTCTTCATATTTAAATCACCATTTTTATTCACATGATTGTTTTGTTTGTTTTGCATCATTATGTGCTTGTGTTTTATTGTATGCTGGTGGAGTGTTCATTTTTTTTTTTTTTACAATGTTTGTATCTATTTGTCATTATTTCAAAGGTTCATTTTATATGTAGATCGCTTTTTGTTCTTCTGTGCACATTATACACATTGTAGAATTTGTTGCAATTTTTTTTGACTTTTTTTTTTTTTTTTTTTTTTGCCCATGTTTTATTTCCATAATCAAAATGAGAAAATTTTCTATGAAGTCAATTACTATGTACTTGCTATGTATTGTTTTTGTTATTGTTATTGCATAGTCATGGCCCTTAAATGTGGGTCATTTAAATAATCCTGTAAACTCTTGCTTGTGCCTGCATCCTACCCACGACCCTTTTTTTAGCTCACCTATTTTTAACGGCTGCGTGAACGAGCGTCTGGCCGACCGCACTCCCTCACCCACCTTCTCCACCACCGACTCGGAGATCACCGAGCTGGCCGATGAACGGCAGAGTGAGATGGAGGACTTCATGGATGACGAGGCTTTCGTGGACGACACCAGCTCTGACGCTGGGACCGAGGAAGGCTCTGACATCTTCAGCGATGGGCAGGACCCCTTCTATGACCGTTCCCCATGGTTCATCCTGGTGGGCAGGTTGGTGGTGGCCACTGCTCAGGGGGGAAACCTGGAAAAACGAGGGTTCTGGAAAGAGAATGAATGACAAATAATGATCTGAAGATTATTCAGATCCAGTAAAAAGGAATTCATTTTCTAGTCATGTGAGATCAAAGAAATGGCTCACACGGCTACACCAGATTCCTGATTCCACATTTAACCTCCATCTGTCTGGTTTAGTACTCGAAACATTAGTACACATTTGTGTTTGTTTTCATCCATTGTATTTATTTTAATTGGGCTGTAAATCGATTAAAATGTGTTATGATTAGTGTTCAGTACCTTTTTTAGACAAGAAAACTGTGCACTGCTAATACAAAGAAACGCAAATGTGATAATAATATTAAAAAAAATCAATAATAAAACCATGCTCACATTACTTTATGGATTTAATCTTTCATATGCAGATTCTTTAGTCACCGGCCTGCTAAATTTATTCTCTGCTGGTTTTCATATGAACATTTTGTATGAAGTGTTTCACTTGTGGGTTATTATTACACTTAGCCTGGATGAGAATACAGTTTAATTATACAAGAATGCAAATGATTTTTGTAGAACATCTCATCTGGAAGTTTCTCCTTTGACTGAGAAACTAATTCTTTGTTATTATGAATGCATGTATATAAGGCACAAACCCAAGGAATGCTCAGATCAGTTAGCACATTAACTTTGATTTGCAGCCCTATGTTTTTTATTTTTGTTAATCATTTATTGTGCTTGTTTATTAAAAATTTCAATTGTGTTTATTTGTTTTTATTTCGTTTGGTCTGTATTCTTTTTTTTTCCCTTTAACATACATTTTCATTCATCGTACTTAAGAGCTGTTATTTATCAGTCAGCTGTACAAGCGAGAAGGATAGAGGAGGAGAGAGGCAACATAGTCTGGATCAATGCAGAGGCGTAAATGGATCTGCGTCATTGTGACTTCACTGATGCGCTACAATGATAGCTCTCCTCCATCTTGGCCTTGAGGGGGGAGGAGGAGCTTTCTGACTGCAAACAGCTCCTGAATTTCAGACTATGTGTGCCCCCTAGCCTCTGAAAATATAAAATACTCTAATAAAATCTTATTTGGTTGCCTTTCTTTTTCTTTGCCATTCAATTTCAAGGCGGACTGATTTGTTTTCTGGCTTTTTTTATTTAGTGCCGTGTTTTGTTTGCGTCAGCTCTTAGTAAAAGTGTCTGACACATCATATTCATTATTCTCAGATGGTGTTAATCAGGGTAATGGAGATGAACCTGTGGCCCTGCAGTGAAAGGAAGTCACTGTGTGTAACAGCTCGACTGTTTTTAAGCATTTCTTGTACCCTCAATGCTAACACGTATGGTTCTTGGTCTATGTTGTGTGTGCATGAGACAGACAGGCAGAGACGGTTCTCAGGGCGGTACTATAATTGTCATTCTTTTTCCTCCAGAGCCTTCGTGTACCTGAGTAACCTGCTGTATCCTGTGCCTCTGGTGCACCGTGTCGCTATAGTAACAGAGAAAGGAGAAGTGAGAGGATTCCTGAGAGTGGGGGTCCAAGCCATCGCTGGTGAGTACTGCTCTATATTAATGAATTCATTAAGACTCAGCTCAGATTTAATTAAGCACAGTTGATATCAATCTGATGTGCTTTATAAACATTCAGTCCTTTCATTTGTTTCTCAACTGATCTTTGCAACTTGTGTTCTTTTTCTTTGGTGTCTGTGTTTTTGTAGCTGACGAAGAGGCTCCTGATTATGGATCTGGTGTGCGTCAGTCGGGCACTGCCAAAATTTCTTTCAACAATGAGTATTTTAAGAAGGTACAAGGCAGTCTGCTTTTCTTCCTTAGTTTATTTTTACATGAGTAGATGTTTACATGGCAAAATGTATGTTAAAGATTACAAGTTAACCTATTTATATTTATATTTATATTTTATTTATATTGTAATTCTTGTTCTTGTAATTGTAAATTTAATTTAATTGTAGTTGTAATTCTCTTACATGTCCCCAACACATTGCTGTCTCAAGTTTGACCAACACAGCACAATATTTTAATTTCTACAAATTGTGAGTTGTTGGAGGTCATTTTTTTTATGAACGCTGTCTTTTTATTCCATTTCCTTTTCTTTTTGTTTTTTTCCTCTCTCTCTATTTTACTGTTTCTTCATCCAGAGTGATTTCTCCTCTGTGGTCATGACCCGCTCTGGCCTCTCTTTGGAAGAGCTGCGTATTGTGGAAGGTCAAGGTCAGAGTTCAGAGGTCATTACCCCTTCAGAAGAGATGAACAGAATAAATGACATGGGTGAGTGTAGATGCGCAGTCTAACTGGCATCCCATGAGTTCTGAAAAAAAAATGTTCAGTCTGAGTGAAAAGAAATGCTTACACATCCAGACGATGCTATGTTGAGTTTGATTTACAAAGCCTCAGTAACCCAAAAGCTTGGGTACCAACCTGATTCTTCTAGAAGGTTTTAACAGAACAATAAAAGAAGACTTATAGATGAAATATCAGTCAATATCAAATAATTCTCAAGCTGTTCCAGTTTACCAGAAACACTTTCTATTAGTGGTGATAAATTGCTTAATATATATAAAAAATTATGTAACTGCTTTCTTTATATAATGGTTATATATATATATATTAGGGCTGTAACGATACACCAAACCCACGATTCGGTTAGTATCGCAATTTTTTCCCGTGGGGGGTGGGAGAAAAAAAGCGATCCATTCCTTTCAAAGAGCCGTTCAAAAAACACC
>JAUCMT010000054.1:7153116-7170909 GCA_032357475.1 Enteromius thamalakanensis | reverse complement strand
ATATATATAAACTTTTGGGACATATCCTGTATTTCAGCATGCTGTACTCCATTAAAAAATATTTTAAATGGCATTTTAGCCAATATTGTCAAAGACTACATGAAGTGTTTATACTGTAAAATTAATTTCTTATACTGTAGAACATACTTTTGTTTCTAACACTGTTCTCTGATTCCATTACAGTAATAAAGTGACTGGAGTCTATGAGCTTAGCTTATGCAAAATAGCTGACACAGGAAGCCCAGGTAAGATGTTCTTGAAAATACTAGCCATTTGTTCAATTTGAGAAAAATGTTATATATACCGTATTTTATGTATGTTTTTATTTAGCAAGGAAGCATTAAATTAGATATTTTGATAAAGATATTTCTAATGTTACAAAATGTTTCTCTTTCAAATAAATAATATTTTTTTTTACTTTACATTTATCAAAAATTGAAAAACAAAACGGTAATAATGTAAAATTTTACTGTATTATGAAAATAAATTTATGGTGAGCATAAGAGACTTCTTTTGAAAAGTTATCAACCACAATATCAATCTTCTGAAAGTATTTTACATTATTTATACAGAATATTTCTAAAATATTTTACAAATGGTCTATAATCATATACAGACATAAGCAATAAAGCCACATTTCGAAGGTTATGATGTTCTGGATTTAGGTTACTCTGTGTAATGTAAGGGATTCTTCAGTATATTTATTGATAATAACTTCATTGGTTATTTTCAGGTATGCAGCGACGGAGACGGAAGGTTCTGGATACATCTGTGGCATATGTGCGTGGAGAGGAGAACCTGGCCGGCTGGAGACCCAGAGGAGACAGTCTGATCCTGGAGCACCAATGGGAGCTGGAGAAACTCGAGCAGTTGCATGAGGTGAGCACAGAAGACAAAAGACCACGACTGAGCTCTGCTGCACTTCTTGCTGCCTGTGTTCATCTGCATCTGATCTCCAGACACTGATGCCCATTTCTGTCCATGTCAGGTGGAGAAGACACGTCACTTGCTGCTGCTCCGTGAGAAACTGGGTGAGACACCTCCTCCTAAATCCCTGAGCGACTCCTTATCTCCGAGCCTGAGCAGCGGCACCCTCAGCACCTCCACCAGCATCTCCTCCCAGATCTCCTCCACCACCTTTGAGAGTGCCATCACGCCCAGTGAGAGCAGCGGGTACGACTCAACAGACATTGAGAGCCTGGTAGACCGCGAGAAGGAGCTGGCCACTAAGGTGAGAATATACGTCAAATATGAGCTATTTATGGTTTATTTTATGTGACATAAAATTTATGTCTTTTAAATCTTTGCAGTGCCTCCGTCTCCTGACACACACTTTCAACAATGAATATAACCAGATGTGTAACAGCATCAGTGACTGCAAGGTAACCTCATATCAAGCAATGAAAAACAACCAGTTTTGTATGAATTGAAACACATCCGCTTGAATTAATGGTCTTTGAATGAATGTTTCCGGTCTCTTTTAGTTGTCGGATATCTCTCCTATGGGCCGTGATCCATCCGTCACCAGCTTCAGCAGTGCTACTCTCACACCCTCTTCCACCTGCCCCTCTCTATCAGACTCTCGGTATGTACGTTTCACAAACAATAATCTCAGAATACAGTTTTCTAAACGTTCAAGATCCTTAAACATCTGTTTTGTGCAGGACCCCTGAAGCTAACTCTCGTGCCACCAGCCCCTCATGCTCAGACTATGAGAACTTCCCGATGGTGCCCATTCTGGAAACATCCTACCTGGCCCGCGCCGGCAAACACGAGTTCCTCAACCTTGTGCCTGATATTGAGGAAATGAGACCTGGGTGAGAGATTTACACATTCCGTTTTTTTTATTTTTTATTCCCTTCTAACAAAAATCAAGATGAATGATGAAAAGATGAAGCTGTTTTGTGTCATATTTTCTTTTAGGGCTGCAATAGTACAGTACTGTTCACAGACTACAGTATATGTGTGTGTAATGTGGATAATTATATAAATGTTTTGTTATTTTTCTTTACTCAGCTCTGTGGTATCTAAGAAGGGATTCCTCAGTTTCATGGAGCCCCGCTCCAACTCCTGGGTGAAGCACTTTGTGGTGGTTCGTCGGCCATATGTGTTCATCTACAACAGCGACAAGGACCCAGTAGAGAGGGGAGTGCTGAATTTATCCACTTCTCAGGTGGAATACAGTGAAGACCAGCAGGCCATGCTCAAGGTAAAGCCTCACCAAGCTCTGTGGAAATCCAGTGTTGTTCCTGTAATACATGATGATTGATTGTTGCTGTTTAATGGCTTGCAGACGCCTAATACATTCGCTGTGTGCACCAAGCACAGAGGGATCCTCCTCCAGGCCAACAATGACAAAGATATGAACGACTGGCTGTACGCCTTTAACCCACTGCTAGCAGGAACGATAAGGTACACTAATCGAGGTTCCCTTTTATATATGTGACCCTGGACAACAAAACCAGTCTTAAGTCTCTGGGGTATATTTGTAACAATAGCCAAAAATACATTGTTTGGGTCAAAATTATAGATTTTTCTTTTTTGCCAAAAATCCTTAGGATAGTAAGTAAAGATCATGTTCCATGAAGGTATTCACGTTGCATACCTTTCAAGAACTGCTATTGTGTGCGTTTCCCACAAAATGTCCTCTGCTCGCCTGACTCCTCCTGTGTTCTCCTACAGGTCAAAGCTGGCGAGGAGACGGTCCAGTCTGATGAAGAACTAACCGAGCATGCACACGCACAGAGATAGTGCTCACCTTTACAACGTACCAAGTGTGTTAACACTTCTAAATCTTTGTGGTTCTTGACGGTTTCTCTTGTATGTAGACCTGTGGCTCTGTTTTCCTCTCCAGCAAATGAACTTTGAGTTCCCCTTCCTCCTCCTCCTCCTCCTCCTCCTCCCCCTCTCTATTGTGTTATTGATTGGATTTATTCTGTCTTCAGTTTTGTTCTTTGTCATAACTGAACCTCCTTCAAGTAGCATGTTGTAATAGTCTATTTGTGTGTGCACGAATCTTCACAGCAGGTTCTGCTTTCTCTTGAGTTACTCTCGTCTGGAAACTTCATCCTTACAGTGTTGTCTGCCAGGAACATCGTACCCTCAGGAGAAAGTTGGTTTGCTATAAACCCCCTTAGCATTGAGTAAAAAAAATATATTAATAATGATAATATAAATAATATCTAAAATATTCTGTATTTAATTCTCACAAAATCAACTTTCTCTATAAGAAAATATACAATACAACAACAAATCGCTTTGCTCCAGGTATTGCTAAAAAAAAAGAAAAAAAGATTTTTAAATGGACCAAAGCGCTCCTTGAAGATGCTTAATTTTCTAAACGAAGGCATTGACCCTTAATCTGAATGTTACTGCAGTGTTGGTTTAATGAATTTGCTGAATCCAAGCAAGCCGTTAATGTACATACAGCCGTTTACGCGCAGTGTATTTGCTTGACGTTAATTCCACATACGAAGGACATAAAACATACCATTAGCAAAGTACAGTATGTAATCATAAGACGTATAATACCAGGGAAAGACAATGATGATGATCTCTCACATATCGCTCTTTCAGTAGCCTACAGGAGTATTCTGCTCGATTTAAAAGATTTCCTCAGTAGATTAGGTAAAAAAAAATAAATAAATGGTGCAAAAGAATTACCTTAACACAGAACAACTGATGGAATGAATCCATTTGTATATAGAGTTAAGGATTACTGTGCTTAGCGCTACTCATGACCAGACATTTCTGTCCTTGTATTACTGAAACCATTTCCCCACGGTTTTAGCAAGAAAGATCTGATGGATGACACTGATACTGAAAATCTCAAGTCAGCGGGATCATTAAACCAGCCTTTATTCCTCTTGAGAATGAGCAGGATCACTTTTTAATATTATTACATTTACCATGTATCTCTACTGATTATCTTAACTTCTTTTTATTAACACGCGATCAGTGTTTTACATTATACAACGGAAAGCAAGAAGAGCACTTTTCCTCATTTTTATTCAGCTGTTCTTCTTTACTTATTTGAACAGACCAAGTTTGACCGCTAGAAATGTCAATAGAAATTGGGCCATTTATGCAGTTCACTGCAGTGCAGTGTGCATCTGCAGTCAGGAAAAATGGATGGTAGTGTTCTGCTTTTTTTTTAATGTTTTGGTTTTGAAAATCTTTGCTCTGCGCTTTTGAAGACATGCAGTCAAGACACACGCTGAAGTTGGCAGTGATTCGGTTTGATGGTGAAGGTTGAGTCCTCTGGCCAGACAACCAGCAGGAATTATTGCCCACTGTCAGAATGATCCCCGTCTATCATTATGAAGTCCTTTTTCTTGCTGCATCATACACTGCACTTTCTCTTATCGAAGCGCTTTGGCGTATTTTCACAGGAAACACATGAAAATGGCTCGGAAAGTCAAGTCCTTGGGTCAACCAGCCTCTAGGTTATCTGAGCTGTTTGATTGTATCGTCTGTGAAAAATGTCATATTCAGATCCGGCACGTATAGTGCTTAACGGTTAGTGAAGGTTAGCATTTATCGAATTACAAGTTAATGTTACAAATTTTTGCCAGAGCAAAGGTTTTTGTCGTTTTTTGTTTTTTTTTACCATCTTCGTTGAGTGGCTTGGTTGACTAATATGATATTCATAATGAATTTTATTAACTGTATTTATTGTTTTGCAATGTATATATTTAGTTTGCAACTCTTTGCACATGTGTTTCTACAACTAACAGAACAAATAAAGCTTGAACGATGTTTTGTTGTTTTCTCAAATGGGAACCAAGTGGTTTTAGGCCGTGGTGTTTTTCTCTTTGAAGTGGACTTTGAATGTACCTTGCGTTTCACTAAAATTGCATGAAAGAAAGACGAATATCTAAATTAAGGACTGACATGTTGCTGTGCTTATTTTTTGAAATAGAAGTCTGTTACAAGGGCACTTTTTCCACATTTAGTCTAGATATGAAGGGGCAGAGTTATGATGAGGCCTGTTCATTTTGATTTCTAACATCAGGGAATATATTTTTTCTAGAAAAATAACACGTTTTGCCGTACCTCTTTGTTTTTGTGCTCACTCATGCATTTTTTTCCCCATGCTGCCTCTGAAGCAACCCTGGCATTACTGTATCACCCCATCCGATGAGCATCACTCCCTCTCATTGTGATGAAATAACAGAAAACAGTTCAGCCGTGGCATTAACACTGTACATTATTTGTCAGATTGGCTTCATTTTCATACTTATTTTGTAAATATTTCATGTTGTATGGAACTTGGATTAAAATGTAAATATGTCTCCTGTATTTGTAATAATTATAATCCATTCGCTGTATAGCCTAGACGTGTAATGCATATATCCTAATTCTGTGTATGGTAATCTTGCACCATGTTTAGTGAATGAGGTAAAAATAAAATTACAACCAGTGCATTAGACCAACAACAGATCTTGTGTTGTCTCTTTCTTTCTGTTTACACTTTTACAACAAATAGTTCCTGAACTGATATGGATGGCTTTTTCTTGGTCTTTTGCCACTTTGTCTTAAAGCGAGCTTGTTTGTTTTAAAGATGTTAAAACAAATAAACCAGTTAAGTACACAACATACTGCATTTGATATAAAAAGATGCTGTAAAATAATATGCAATGTTTTGTATAACATTATGCGTACCTTGTTATGCCTAGCCGATTAGATAACAGATTTTTTGTTGTACTCAGATGTAATCTCTCTTAATAAATAAACAGAACATTTAGCTTACTATATGTGATCCTGGACCACAAAACCAGGGTTGAGAAGCACGGGTAAATTGTAAAAAATTGTATGGGTCAAAATCATTAGGAAATTACCCTAAAGTAAATTTAATATTTGATTAATCAAATGCATGGCTGAGAACCTCCTTTGGAGAACTTTAAAGATGATTCGCTCATTATTTAGATTTTTTTTTTGCAGATTTCAGGTTTTTGAATAGTTGCATCTTAGCCAAACATTGTCCCTTTGACAAACCATACATAAGTGGAAAGCTTATTTATTTAGCATTCAGATTTTGTATAAATCTAAAAATCTATATATATATAAAAAAAAAATTTGAATACCCATAGGTTTTGTGTTTCAGGGTCACATATGAGGTCATGTTGCTACATTAAGACCATCTTGAAAATAATTACGTTACATTATTAGCCTGTGTTATTACATTACAATAACATTTAATAAATAATTGTTAAATATATTTTAAAAACGTAACTTACAATTATTGTAATTATCTATTTAGTTATTATTTAGTATAAAGTGGTATATTTCGGAAGATAAAATCTAGTAAGCTATTTAATGATTAATAAGTTTAATGAAATTTCATACGTTAAACATAGTGATGCAACGGTGCTGTACAAAATCAATCGTCGGTCACAGAGTTCTCTGTGAAAAATCTCACTCCCCATGTCCTTCTATACCAGAGCTCTTGCTCTCAGTTCCGTCTGACACGGGGCGGAGAACAGACGGGGGGAGGGACAAAACTAGACGGCCAATGAAAAGCCGCCTATCTCGGCTCAGAGCGTCTCCGCCTATCACAGCCTGCGACACGGATGACGCCACTGTAATCTGTCAGGCGTGTTCATTGGGAGTTGGTGTAGTGCTGCTGCTCAGGCCGTGAATGAGGAAGTTGAGCAGAGACGGTGCTGCAGTAGTCAATACCCTGATACAAAGTGTCATTTTAAGACGGAACAAACCTTCAACCATGGCTCAGTAAGTACACATTTCCTTTCAAAATTCTTTGTAATATGAAATTGAACACATTTTACTGTATATTATCATGAAATGTAATATAGTGAACATAATTGTGCAGTGGCAGCAGTCATTTTATATGTTAGTAATCTCTGCTTACTATCAAGCACTTTTTCTCTGTTCAGACACAGATTTAGAATTGAAGTTCTCTGTGCTATTCAACCAGACTGAATGACATTTGCCATAACCACTGACTTTAAAAAGTTAGCACTCTATAATCAGTTTTTATCTCTGTATTTTTCTCTTCACAGAGCGGATATTGCTCTCATTGGTCTGGCTGTGATGGGTCAGAATCTGATCCTGAACATGAATGACCATGGATTTGTGGTAAGTTGTCACTCTTAACCTATTCTAATGGTTGACATCAAGTGTAAGTGTATAACCACTGTAATTCCTCAGGTCTGCGCGTTCAACAGGACAGTGTCTAAGGTCCATGACTTTTTAAACAATGAAGCCAAAGGCACTAAGGTAATCGGGGCCGAGTCCCTTGAAGACATGGTGTCTAAACTCAAAAAACCTCGTCGCATCATCCTCCTGGTCAAAGCAGGACAAGCTGTTGATGACTTCATTGACAAACTGGTAAACATCGCCATGAATCAACTGTCTTAGTTTGCTGTGTCAACAAGCCAAAGCGATCAAATAACCCGCTTTTTTTATATTGTAGGTTCCTCTTCTTGAACCTGGCGACATTATCATTGATGGTGGAAATTCAGAGTACAGAGACACAACGGTGAGTTTGATAATCCAAACTTATGAACGTATTATGCGATAACAGTATGTGATCTAAACGTTCGTGCTCATCACAAACAGAGACGCTGTAAGAGCCTGAAGGAGAAGAACCTTCTGTTTGTGGGAAGTGGAGTGAGTGGAGGAGAAGAAGGAGCTCGTTATGGACCCTCACTGATGCCTGGAGGACACAAGGATGCCTGGTGAGGAGGACAAGCATGAATTAAACAAGTCCACGTATGCGTATGGGTGTGCATGTATTGACATTTAATTTGTATTTTATTCCTTCAGGCCACACATAAAAGATATATTTCAGAGCATTGCCGCCAAGGTAGGCACAGGAGAGCCATGCTGTGATTGGGTAAGTATTAGTTACCAATAGATCCGTATGCATTTGTACAGCACTTCTCTAAATATCTCAGTATATCTGTTTAGGTCGGAGATGAAGGAGCTGGACATTTTGTTAAGATGGTCCATAATGGTATTGAATACGGTGACATGCAGCTGATCTGTGAAGCCTACCATCTGATGAAGGATGTGCTGTGTATGAACCATGATGAAATGGCTCAGGTTAGACATCAGCTTACTTCTGTAATTACTATAGTTTTGTAATGTATTTGACCAGCCCGAGATGTTGTAATTCTTCAAATCCCCTCTGTATTGTCTCTTTTCTGTTTCCTCTTTCCTCATTTCGCTTGTATTTTGAAATACTCCCTCACCTTGTTCCTTGTGAAGGACTGTTTTGTTCTGCTTCCTCTTAAGACTAAATTTCTTTGTCTGGTTCGCCTATCAGGCCTTCGATCAGTGGAATAAGACTGAGTTGGACTCTTTCCTTATTGAGATCACTGCCAATATCCTGAAATTCAAGGAAGGGGATGGGACTCATCTGCTGCCCAAAATCAGAGACAGTGCCGGGCAGAAAGGCACAGGGAAATGGACGGCTATCTCTGCTTTGGAATACGGCACACCTGTTACACTGATAGGTAAGATATAGTCTTGCGTAATTTTTTAAGGTCTGGGTGTGTTTTCATTATTTTAGATATAGAGAGTGAGGAAGTAACTCTGGGCTTAGAAGAACATGTTGAATGAAGCGTCTCCATAAGCAGCTTTGTCTGATGTGACATAAGTGGGATTTTCTGTTCTGGCTTTTGGTGCAGAGCCACGAGGATGTCCTGCTGTCCTGGGGGTATTGGGAAAGAGTTGTGGTCCAGTGTTAATTGACATCGTTGTTTATTTACACTTTTCATGGTGTGCATTGATTCAGAACAGCTTTGTATAAAGGTGAGCAGGACCATTAAAGTGTTAAAAACTACAAATTACATTATTGTTTTCTATTGTGTCATCATTTTCAAAAGTAATATTTCTAAATGTATGAGTTTATGCAACTGAATTATTTACAGTTTATTTTAAATAAAATAATAATAATAATAATTATAATGATGATGATGAAAAATGAAAACATTTCTGTAAATATATAAAAAAAAATTTAAAATAAATTATTTTAAATGAGAAATCTTGGCCTGGTCCAGCAGAAAACATAATGTATTAAGATCTGTGGTGGATTGAGCTTGTTATTTTAGGCTCACTCAAAGCACAGAAACCAGTTTTACAATAATTGTCCAAATTAATGCATATGTTTTTATAAAGCTGTTCTGAAAAGCGCTGTATAAACGGATTAGTCCTGACTTGATGTGTAGCTGTTAGATCAGGGTATGGGCTTATATATGTAGTGTCAGTTAAATGAACAAAAGGCTGTTTGTGCAGCACTGAAGCGTGAGAGAGCAGCTATAGTTGTAGAGGAGGGTTTTCTTCTCTCAATAGGCTAAATTCCAGTGCTGAGTTCACCATGACTGGCTGTTTTCCACTTGATTTTATTTCCTTCCTCCACTCGCCTCTTCCCACAAATGTTGGCCTTGGGTTGGGTGATAATATAATACAAAGTCATGCTGAGTTTAGAGTTTTGCTTCCAGGCTCTCATGTTTGTAGATGTAGTAAGATCTGCTCTCTCAATAGTCTGGCCGATTACTAAACTGCTGAGAGTTACGTTACCAAAGTCAACAGTTGCAGAGTCTGGTACCAGATATGAACTACATTATACATTGTGACTAGAGTCTATAACACACAGTGAATAGAGGCCTGTAATATTATATTAACTGTTCTGTAGAAGTCAGAGATGAATCAGATAAAGAAATGTCCTGGGGCCTGTTCCAGAAAACAAGTTTACCAAATAAGCCAGGTTTATTTCAGTTAGTCTGGCTTATTTGGTAAACTTGTTTTATGGAACAGGCCCCTGGCTACATTTCACTTCAAAATAACAGTAAAAAAAATATTAGTTGTAAAAATTCTTCCTGGAGTATATAAAAAAAACAAAAATAGTTTGCACTACAGTATTGAGAGCTTTGTGTTGACGTGTCTGCTTTTTACCTTTTAGATATATAATTGTATTTTAATAATAATATAACACAGCAATACAACAATATATCTACAATACAAAACATGCCTGAATCACCAGTATTTTTAATAATGTAATTAATTCCAGTTGTTTTTATTAATATTTATTTTTTATTGTAGTAGTTTATTCTGATACATTATATTGATAGACACAGCACAGATTGTACAGACAGACATCTTTTTAGTGGGTTGTTCTGTTTGTGTCATGCTTTGACTATCTAATGCTTTAATGTTTCCTCATGTGGTCTCTCTGGCATGGTCTTACAGTGATTATAATGTTATTATGTGACCAGAGAAGCAGACTGTAACTGGAGATGACTGTTTGTGTTGTATGTGGTGTCTTTCGCTCACAGGGGAAGCTGTCTTTGCCAGATGTCTCTCCTCTCTGAAGGATGAGAGGGTTCAGGCTAGTAAGAGCCTCACCGGCCCCCAGGGTGTCAAGTTCACTGGAAACAAGGCACAGTTTCTTGAAGATATTAGAAAGGTAGGATGGACTTAAAATATAGATCATTTATATCTTTGCATGTCGTAGTTTTATGGATTCATGTCCATGTTTGAAAGTGCATTAGTTAATGGAGTTTTTTTGTTTTTTAACTTGATGAAATTGTTTTGTTACCTTCTTTTTCAGGCTTTGTACGCCTCAAAGATCATTTCATATGCTCAAGGCTTCATGCTGCTCAGACAGGCTGCAGTAGAGTTCGGCTGGTCTCTTAACTATGGTGCTATTGCTCTGATGTGGAGAGGAGGCTGCATTATTCGCAGGTAAGCAGGCTTTCCTTACAGCGATTTAAAAAAAAAAAAAAAAAAAAAAAAAAAAATGAATGCAAAAAAATATATGCTATATTCAGATTGCTTATCAGTCTGCTAAAAAAAAAATCAAGAACGTAATCATATGAAACTTCAGTTTTTCTCCACCCTGTGAATGATGCAATGTTTTAAACACTAGGAAGTGGTGATAATGTCTCCATCCCACAAACACATGGAAATGAGGAAGCTGATTTTACAACATCATAACTGTAGATAAGCTGTAATTAAAAGTCATGACTCTTTCATTCGCAGTGTTTTCTTGGGAAAGATCAAGGAAGCGTTTGACCGGAACTCCGAGCTACAGAGTTTGCTGCTGGATAACTTCTTCAGTAAAGCTGTTCAGGATTGTCAGGTACAGGAAGTGAGCCAAGAGGGACCACAAAATTGCAGCGTTTCCTGTAATTGTGCCACTACATAAGATGATGGCATGACTGTTTATGTGCATACGGTGCTTCTCACAAACTTCCAAATATATACACAGTGAACAATCCTAACTGATATTCCTTCTACATGGGCTATGTCTTATTCTGTTTATTTTATAGTATAAACACACAATATATTCATTTTAATACTGCATGCAATTACTACAGCAAGTGTGTGTGTGTGTGTGTATGTTTACCACGATTATGAAAAGTTGGAACTCTGTACATTTCTATTATAGCAAATGACATTTATGGATATGTAATCAATGACAATATGAATTTAAATTCAGATCTATGCAGTCAATGAAAGTATGTCATATGTATTAATGTAGTTTAGCAGTGAAGTTTTTGTCACATTGGTGGTAACTGATATGTATTAGCTACAGTGTTTAGCTAGCCTGGCTTCCAGAGCTGGCTTAAAGCTCATAGGAGCATTAGTCTGGCCAAGCTACCTTACTACCCACCTTCTGGGAGGCGGGCTTAACCTGCGTCCAACAGATGCCTCTGTATACTACTGGACGAATCTACAACCAATCAGACCACTCATTCCGATGACTTATGCGTAGCGACTGAACTTGAAGCCACCGTAACCAATTGTAGCTAGCTTCATTAAAGCAGTAGGAAAATGTTGTCGAGCGATTTCTGCCGGTTTTGCCAGATTAATATGGGAGTAGCTGGTATTTAGTAGCTCGTTTCTCATTGGTTCCCACTTTTTTGGCAACGGAAATGCTCTAAAACGGCAGCTTTGCTCGCGAAATTGAAAGTAGCATCACAGGAAGTATGGACGGGCCCAGGCTACGTGTTTAGCTACAAGTATTCCAGAAATTATTTGGCAACATAAAAGCATACATAGTCAGAAAATAACATGAACAGTAGGATTTTAAAGTCATTTATCAGTTGTCAAACATGGTCTGACAAATTCACAAAACTTTTATTCTACATCGACCATATTCTACATCACTAATTCTACCTAATACCTAAATTTAACCTTACTAACTATTAATAAGGAATTTAATGTAGCAGTTAATGGTTTAATAATAAGTAGAATCAGACCATTTAAAATAAAGTGTGAGCTGGTATTAATGATGATAATATATGTAGAATGGTGTTTGTGTTTTGCAGGAATCATGGCGTAGGGTAGTAAGTACGGGCGTGCAGCAGGGGATCCCCATGCCGTGCTTCACCACTGCCCTTTCCTTCTATGACGGTTACAGGCACGAGATGCTCCCAGCAAACCTGCTGCAGGTAAACCTCTCTATAGCACAGACCTATACAAGATATCACGAGGATATGGTAGAGGATATATGTTATTTTATTATTTCTTTTAAATAAATTTAGAATGAATAATTGAATTACATTTAGTCTTTTTGGTATGCATAAGGATTAGCACTCTTGCTTCAGACTCTCTGTCGTATTTGAATGTGCTCAAGCAGTTGTTGTTGGCTGAGCTAATATCACCTGTAATATGTCGTTCTTCAGGCACAGCGGGACTACTTTGGTGCCCACACGTATGAGCTGCTATCAAACCCTGGCAAGTTCATCCACACTAACTGGACAGGCCACGGAGGAAAAGTGTCGTCGTCATCCTACAACGCCTAAAATCACGAGTGGTATTAGGTTAAACAGCAAAGAACCTCATCTCCTCTTGATGAAGGACCAGAGCAGCTGAACACATTCCTCCTGAAGAGTTGAACTTCAGCCCTCAGTAGAGCTCTTACTCAAATGCATATTTCTATTTATACTAAATCACAGCGTATACACTATTTGTAAGCTCTATTCTTGTAGTTTTAAAGTCCACTGTTGCAAACACTGCATTTTTGAGTAAGGGTGTTGTTTCTGAGATTCTTCTTGCTGTAGACCGGTCATGCTTTGCCCCCAGAGTTCACGGTGTTAACTCTGGATTATGGGTAACTGTTGCACTGCATTAGGCTAAATAAAGATTTCAATCCCTTTTAAATTAGCTTTTGTCTTCCTCACTTGCATGCTGTCTACTGCAAACAGGATTTACTCCTGCTTATTTTTAACAGTAAATGCTAGATATGTAACTTGTTTATTTGTGTGTACTTCTAATTTGTCACCAGTAGAGGGCAGAAAGGATTTTTGGAACAATGAGATGGTGTACAAAAGTAATGTTTTTAGCTAATAATAAACAACACACATGCAATATATAAAAACTGTATGATTAGTAATATGTACCTAATCTTGAAAGGTGGAGCAATTTGATTTTGATTTTTAACATTAAAGCCAAACACTTGATTGAAATACTCTCCAAAAAAAGTAAGCATTTAAATATAGTTTTTAATATGAATGTAATTTTTATTTTATTTTAGATTGAGGGCTGCAAAAGCTGCATTTTAAAACATTTGCCAGTTTCTCAGCACAGTCTAGTGTTATTGCTGTTCATTTTTACTGCAGGTGGTTTGTAAAGGTTTTTATAATATATTAATAATTCATATATCTAACAACAAAAACTGATTTGCATCCATCTGACTTCATTTTAGTTTTGGAGTTGTAAAAATGTATTTTGGTTGAGTTTTTAGTAGTACATATTTACATAAAATGCACACATATATATCAATTACTTTAATTGCTCTCTGATATGTAATGTACATTTAGTGTTGAACCTAACATAAAGCAAGAAAAGATGGCTGTCCCCTGTTTAAGACACACTGCACTAATATCCCAAATTTACCTCCACCTTGATTAAAGATCAAAGAGTTGAAGAGAGCAGCAGGTGCCTCTCATATATGTGTGACCAATGACATCACTTCCATGTGAAGTTTTTCACACAGTCCACCCAACAGGGTAACTGGGCTGAGATGCAACCTTAAAATACTACAAGGACTCCAGAGAAAATTGTTAGTTAGATTGTTAGTACCTAAATATATTTTAGGTAGAATGTGTTGTTCATGCTATTGCAGAAAATGCTTGAAATGGTGGGTTTAAGTAGGTCCATGGCCTGATTACTCAGGAAAAGAACATCTCAAAACCACTTCAAATAGATGGCACACTAAAATTAGGCAGTTTAGAAAAGGATGGTAAAGGAGTCGTAATCGAGCGATGCTGAGTCATCATGATGAACAAGGTAATTCAGCACATGGAGAGCAGGACAGGAAGTGGACACCCTATTTTGAGCCGTCTGCTGATTAATTATGCATCAGCTGGGGAGGAGTCTGGCTACAGATGAAGTCTGATGCAAACACAAGATGCTGCAGTTTGAACCGACAAATACCAAAGATCAACACTTCCTTTAAAAGCTAAAGTATGTATATAATAAAGCATGTTTCCTCTTTATGCATGATTACGGTTGTGTTAAGGTGACCTTAAGGTGCCTTTCAGAGCATGTGGGGATTGTTTTTGTTAAAACAGTATCAATTCCATATTAGAATTATTAAATAATAATTTGTTAGGGATATAGTGCCCTTATGAAAACTGCGTGAAAGGATTGTCCTGACAGTAAGATGAAATAGTTTTAAAAACTGGAACAATAAATAAGGTAATTTTGTAATGGCTTTCTTCCCCTGCACTGCGTCAGTATCTGTTGTGAAGGTACCTCGCTAAAACATGACGATGGGCGTTAGATGGGACAGTCGTGCAGTGCTTGAAAGAAGCTTGTTCATAAAGCGGATGATGCTGAGCCTGTTTCCTTTGGTCCTTGTGGTCTGGAACGGTGAGGCGTTACCTGTACAAGACATGCAATCACAAACCAATGAGGTAAATCTCTTATTAAAAGGAAAAAACAAGTACATATGCGTTAGTTTTTCCTAAGATCTTTGCTAGTGACTAAGACTAACTGTACTGCAGTAATACTGTTAATGCTGTAAAAATCAATAGCACTGATCTAATATTACAGCTCACGGATATGTCTCATCTTCTAGATACCAACTAAAGACCACAAGGACTTGTTGAAAAAGATTATGACGAATATGGCTGAGCTGAACCTCACCAGTAAAGAACTAGCTGATCTCGACCCTGAATTTCTGAATGGCAAACTGGGAGAAGAGTCTGTTTACGAACCAACTCCTAAATCTCCATGCAAGCTGTTCTTCTGGAAGAGCTTCTCCTCATGTTAAAACTGGAAAACAGAACAGACACAGAGGTGTTTGCTGAAATGAAATCTACAGTCCTGCCTGTTTTCCAATACAATAATACTGAAAGCAATATGTATTCCTTGGCTTCTGATGTTACTTTACTGTATGTAAAGATTGAAAAAAAAAATCAAAAGGCATATTGTTTGATGTAAAAACAATACTGTGGCCTTTTTTTGCATGTACATTTTCTACTGTTTGACATCCAAGCTCCCCCTCCTTCCCAAAATAAATCTTCTACAAATCCCTTCATGTCAGTTCTGTAACTTTAAGGTTTGGCACCCCCCTGTGGAAAGACAGGGAAACTACCTGGTTAGTGAATATGGCTTCTGGTAACCCAGTCACTAAAACCTAGCTGACAAAGAAATTATCTGGAAGGTACTTTTTTATAGATATTGGTCAAAAGAAAACAAAACAGTAGCTTTAGACAAGGCTTGTGGATTTAAATAAATTCTGGTTACAATTTACAATTTTAAGTTTAAGGTTAATTATTAGCTAACATTGGTTTACTACATTAACGAACAATAGCGTTAGTCTACAGCATTTATTAATCGTAGTTAATGTTAATTTCAGCTTTTACTAATGCATGATCAAAATCACAAGTTTTGTTTGTTGACATATTTCTTAATATGCACTTGTGAACTAACATGAACAACGAACGCCTGTATTTTTATTAACGAATTTGCGCAAAAATGTAGGTGATATGTTAACTTTTTCATTAAAGTATGAAACTTGGTACAATTGTAGAGGTTCTGGACATTTTCAGAAATGGTACAAACACCTCGTGGTTGCAATTGCAACCATTTTAATTTCCACCGTAACCAAATTATTTATTTTGTGTCGTATCTCCTGAACCAAACATGATCAGAAAAGGTGATGTCTGCACCTACATGTATGTCTTGATGGTCAAGGATTACAATGTTACCATTTAGAATAAGAAACTGATCATAAACTGATCAGGTGAAGAGATAATGGTGAAATCAGCTTTACATGGAAGGGGGAATCTCTTCGACCACCACCAAGGTCCACCATCCACCTGGATGATAAAACCCACGCAGTCATATTGCACCAAAATGCCCACCAAACCAGCTCAACTAATATTTTATTCAATAGTACAATAAAACATATCATATCATATCATATATATAATAATTAGTGGTGAGCCGTTATCGCCGTTAACGTGAGACTCAAAATATCACCATTAATCTATTCACAAAGTTGTGTTGGGAGCTGGGTCTATACTACGCAAGCTATGATGACTTTCACCTTGATAGTTTAGCGCGGATGTATACCTAGACGAATTGCACTGTAGCCCAATTCAGACGGAACTAGTTTTCTACACTACTGTACGTGTGAGCTTCGATTCTTATCACCTGTCGTCTGCGATTTTCATGTAACGTTACCATTTCGGACAGGACTAACACTTTGGTGTTTATTACAGAGGTGAGAGGGTCTGTTTTGTACTTCAGGGCGTCAGAGATCACGCGCTCTGTATGCGTGCATTGCTATAGTCATTTAGATTTATTACAATTAGTATAATCACAAATACCACGGTGAAGCTAAATGGCTAGTAAACAGTTACAGCAAAACCATGTTAATGTGTGGTTACTTTAGTCCAACTATTATTATTTGTATTTGTAGTAAACCCAAGTAAAACGCATGTAACCGCACAGGAAACACAACAACTTTGTAAAAAGATTTTTTTCACGTTGTGAAAAGGTTGTGTAAGATTTTTTCCAACGTGTTTTGTTTTTATACGATAAATGTCGGGTTTTTTAAACGTATTAAATACGGGTTTTTATAAAGTATAACGTTCGAATATCTCCTTCCAAGGTTTTACAAACGTACTTACCGCGTCCAAACTGCTACTTTACATGCTGCCATCAAAACATTTTCTTTACAGTGTTAAATCTGAATATTCATCTTATTACCAGGCCTTTTTCCCATTTCACCTTACTTGTAGCGTTGCTGACCTCTGGTTGTTGTCCATTTTATAAGCCTAAGTTTATGTAAGCCTAATATACACACAAATGTAGTCACTTAACTCATATTCACAAAACATAATTCACAGAAAAAACTAGACAAGTGCATATATTATATATTATTATCATCTGTGTCTCGTTTTTTTATTATGTAGAATTACATGAGATGGCCTCGTAGAACATACAATATAAAAAAATATATATATATACATGTATTTTTATGTATAAATGTTTGAACAGTGTATGTTTGAGCTTTTACTTTCTAGTAACGTTAGGTGAAGTCACCGATTAACAGTACAGTGAACACTTTATCCATTGACAAATTGTCAGCAACATTTTTTTACAAAACTATAAAAACCTGTCATTTACCCATACTATGTGATTTAAAAGCAAAAACCTTCAAATAAACTGTAAGAATAAAAGTGATTTCGCTGGTGCCTCCGCAACCCTTGGCAGGAACACGTTTATTTCGTTATTTTCTTAAGTCCAGCACGTTTTTTTTTTAACTAAGATGCATCCAATTTTAATGCATTAGTTTGCTGGACT
>JAUCMT010000054.1:7142070-7153016 GCA_032357475.1 Enteromius thamalakanensis | reverse complement strand
GTGTCCTAGCTGTTAGCACCTTCTAAACATCACAGAACATCACAGCATCAACTTTACATGGGAGGGATTAGATTGTATTTAAGTCTACAGTTAGCTGACATCTTATTAAAGTTAATGTTAGCCTGCTCCAGTTTAAATGCAGCTTCAGTGTTTAACGTGCACGCCAATTAAAAACACAGCGTTTACATCAACACACGTACAATTAAAAGGTTACGAAAAATTATAAGAATGACAGATAAAATGTTCTGAAACTTGATAACGTATTGTCAAAGTGGATAGAAGTCCTGACATAATATCACATAAATAAGCATTTTGGTACTGTCATGATGTTTTTAAATAATAAATAATTTTGAAACATTCCCGATAAAACGTCTCCCAAAAGTTGCAGTTTGGTCTGGTCTCATTTATGTAGTAAACTAACGGGATTTTTATGTTTTTTTGACTACCTAAAGAAAACAAACCAGTTACGTATTTTTACAACATTTTTAAAACTTTTTATTTTGGTAATATATATTTTTTATTTTCAAAAACGTTTTTAAAACGTTGTACTACAACATTAGCTAATTGCAACCAAACTACAACGTTGTGAAAACATTTTGTGTTTGCTGGGCGAGAAATGACCTGATACTGATATTATAGTAGTCAGTCTTAACAGTTTATGTGATCTGGTTCTTTATTTGTATTTATTAATTTCTTTTATATATCAAAATATATTAAACATGCGTTTTTTTAAAAGCATCTACGGCATAGATGCCTAAAAACTAGTCCCGTCCCAATAGGGCTTTAATTTTAGTCATTATTTAGGTAGCACACATATTCTAAATTCAATTGAGCCATTTTAATCTAGAATAATCTTAAATGAATCTATGCTTGCCCCTAATAATATAATATAAAGTAAGTGTATTTGTTTCTTACCTCTCAGGCAGAGTCAGATAGGTTTATTTCCAATACATTCTTGATCTCTCTCTCGACAACGCTCTAACCTCACACACAGATGGCAACACAATCTTGCTAAGCTGCATCTTATCTACACCTCTTCTGCTGTGGGTCTCTGGAATTGTCAAACAGGTGTCAACAACCTTAATTCTGGCTATTGCTTCTCAGCTTATTCTTATTATCTTGGATTTGACAGAGACCTGGATTTGTCCAGGAGACTCCACAACCCCTGCTGTTCTCTTGGACAACTTCCCTTTCTCATCCCCCACAACTGTCACACATCAAGTTGGAAGGGTCTTGAAAATACTTAACCCCACTCTTCTGTGCAATACAAATTATTTTAAGTTTCATGCTATTATGGTAAGAGATCCTGTTAAACACCATATTGTAATGATTTATCTCCTTCCTGGTGAACTTTTATAGAGGGGCTGTATGGATGGCGGTCCACTTGTAGACTTTGAAATCCATCTAGAGAAGCCGTACACTGCAAACTTACACTTTCATTCCTAGCTTTATTCAATCTGAAATGGCTTACCACCACAATCAATAAAAAATCAGGCAGCAAGCTTCACTTAATTTACACATGCAGTTGTATCTCAGACAACATTTGGTAAAACCTCTTGACATATCTGCACATTTTACTACCTGAGTGCCACCAATTTCTTTACCAGTTACTTTTATGCAAAACCTACGCTCTCTTTCACCCTTCCATCTTTCCTCTGTAGCGTCATCCTCTATTCCCTCAGCCACCCATTTTCTCATCTGTTTTCCCTGCCACTCCGACTCTACAGTATGATTTCAAAATCCTTAAAAAATTATTCTTTGGTGACCAGCTGACCTTCAAGGATCAAACTGTAAAGACAGCTCAATCATGCATGTTTGCATAGCACGACATTAGGAGGATCAGGCCCGTCCAAACACAGCATGCTACACAACGTCTTGCCCAGGCTCTTGAAATTCCTGACAACCTCGACAAATGCAGCTGTCTACAAGTCTATAAGGCCCTCTCTTTATCTATATAATTATAAATAACTATATAAATATTATTCTCACCGTTACAAATATTAGTGATTCATCTGCGTGTAAACATCTGCATACAGGACTTTGGCTTCCCTTTGTGGAAAATATAATAGACTACTCTGGCCCCAAAGAGCGACTGTAAATTATAGGTTTACAGTAAATATGTTATATTGTAATCCTTCTCATAAAGTCACTGAATTAAACTATTCACCTGACTGCGCTGCTGTCTGTGTGTGATGTTAGAACCTTGTTAGAGCATTGAACAAGCATGTTTTGGAAACACACTACTGTCTAGCTCAGTGATTCCCCACCAAGTTCCTGGATCCCCCTCAACACTGCATGTTTTGCATCTCTTCTCTCCTTTGTCTGACACACCTATTTTAGGTCTTGGAGTCTCTATTAATGAGCTGATGATCTGAATCAGGTGTGTTTAAGGAGACATGGAAAACATGAAGTGTTGGGGGGGAATCCAGGAACATGGTTGGGAACGACTGGTTCAAGAGGTATGACACAAAGTACATAATTTGGTTATGGAGTAAAGTAAAATGGTCACCATAGCAACCATAAGGTGTTTTTTGCGATGGCTCCATTTCTGAAAAGGCACAAACTAAGTGTATAACAAATTTCATGCTTTTATGAAAAAGTGAAATTTCCACCTGTACTATGAGGAAAAGGTTAACCAACTTTATTGTCATGACGCAGTTAATGCAAGTAGTACAGGTAACTTTAGTACATCCGACATGCGCAGGTTATCTTGACCTTCTTTTCTTAGAGCGGAGGGTTTGTCATACTGTTGTTTCGTAGCAAAACAAAATGATCTTCTTCCATTTGTCTGGATTTGCAATTGTCCAAAGGCCAGCCGTCTGATACGTCTTCTACACCTGCCATCAGGTGAGTGTACTATTAACAGTCACAGTACTACTTACCTGTAAAAATTAAATATTCATCCACCCAGGACAGTAGTCCCATCGAAAATAGCTCTTATTCAATTCAGCTTTATAACTCAAATAATGCATTTACGGAGGCATTTATTTAAGAGAGAAAGGATTACATTGCAGGTTAAACCTCAGAACCACATTAACTATACAATAAACTAGGATTTTAAAGTTAATTAAATTGTTCAAGTTTAATTAGAAAATTCATTCTAAAACATTATTTTCAGCTGTTATTTACTTTAAAGTAAAACTTGCAGTTCTGCATACTGATATTTCACAAACAGCAAAACTACTAAATAGTACTATTAAACCAGTACACGTTATTTCCCCCCACTTCAAACCACCATTATTGTACAATTACACAAACTTTCAGTTAAAAATAAAAACAGATACAGTTCCTCTGTGTATGTTTATTAAGTATTTTGAAAAATGGAAATCCTGCCAGTGATTCAAGTCATTGATAACACAAACCCCACTCACAAAATCCTATCTGTTCACCCACAACAGGACACTGTATGAAAAATAGGCCTTTTCAACTTCCACTAAACTATATTTACAGTGGGACAGATCATGTAAAAAGCAATGAAACAGAAAAAAAAAGACTTAAAAGCAAGATCAATGACTGCACTGATATCTTGCATAAAACAGAGCTTAAAATACACGAGCATGGTCATTAAGTCATTTGCAATTGGACTGATCCACAAACACACTGGTTTAACTCTGCTTTTAGATAACCAAGGACTGTCTGTAATCATGCACTCCGGCCAATTGGGAATTGTCCATTGAAATTTCAAAAAGGGAAATCCAGGGAAATCTGGTTACAGTGAAGTGACGTAGTCCCTTTTCAGGTTAAAGGCATACAGCAGCAGTCTCCACAGATGGACTGTGTGAACTTCAGTCTTCAGCTCCCCCATTTTTGACTTCACTCAGGGTTCTGAGGTAAACCTGGGCCAGCCGAGTCCAACGTCCCTATACATGCGAATTAAATAAGTGTTTGCAATTCAATTAATGCCTTAAAGCAAATAAGCCACTATCAAAATAACTAGTCAAATTATTATTTTTTTATTTGAGTTCCCTTAGATTCACAAAACATATAAAAAGCATTCAAAACACATAACAAAAGCAACCTCCTGTTGAAGCATTCTTCGCTTTCATCAATACATCACCCCAGTTAAGCCACTCAGAGCTCACGCTCGCCCTCATTCACCGCCCACTCCCAGAGCCCCGCCCACAGACAGCATCACATCACGTTCACACATGACTTCAGTAACAGCGAGAAAGAACACACACCATACACAGCATTCACGTCAAATTATTAAGCAAGAACACAAATACTTAGTAGATCACTTAAACATTCCACTACATATCTTTTTTTTTTTTTTTTTAAATGCAGCTCTTTATATATGATTGCAATATAAGAAAGGAAGGAAGGTAGACAGAACAAGAGGGACAGGAGAATGTAAATGAATGTCCTTCTGATGGTCCTACAGAAAAAACCCAAAAAACACTCGCTGCCTTCGTTCACACTCGCTCACACAGGTTCTTCTCACAGTCAGCATGTTGCTTTTCGGCATAGCACACGTGCGTTCAAGTTCTCTCTCTCTCAGCGCGTTCGCTCATTCAGTCTCTCACTCCTGGCGCACCAACAATCCATCACCATATCACTCTCAGCTTTCAAAAAAGCGGACAGATTTCATCCATGAAAAGGGGAAAAAAAGGCAACACCCACCGTCTAACACAGTATATGCAGAGTGAAGCTGTGCTCTTTGATGGCAAAGCATTTACACATGGGAAGAAGGGAACTGATACTGAGATCGCTCGAACATTGCGGCCAACGAGGGGCTTCTTCCCGGGAAATTGGAAAAGAGGTGATGAACTGTAGAAGAGATTTATGAAGGCTTGACCATAAAAAACGTTGAGGGAAAAAAACACAACTCAAATGGCTTTCCACATGAAGCATCTTTAAATGTACTGTATGTTGAGAGGGCACTGAAATGGTAACAGATGCTCAGATATGTGGGCATACTGAAATAATGCCTGACACAAAATAAATTATATCCATAAGGGAAAAAAACGTATAGTGTTCATTTCATTCCTAGCAAATCAACCACTCTAAATTAATCTTAAAGAGCAATAATTATATGTTTACGAAGAACATTCAGTTTTACAAAATCAAAAGGCAAATATTGAAGGGACATAACATCCGACTAAACTTTCTTCTCTCAAAATACTTACCATATAATCTAGATATTAGGATACTTCGAAACCCAATTGACATCTCTCTACATTCCCCAGCTGGACTTTGTCTCCATGCTAGATCCAAAACCGGAGTTGAACCCACTGCTTGAGCCTGAATTGGTTCCCGCCCCCCACCCGAGACTAGCTGAGCTGCCGGTGTTGTAGTTATTGCTGCTTGTGTTGTAACTCTGGTTCTGATCTCTGCTACCGCTGTTCTGCCCGCTAGGGGTTGTGCCAGAAGCGGCTGTCTGATTCTGCTGACTGGCCAGCATTCCCATCATGCCCCAGCTACTCTGAAGGGCTGCCTGAGCAGCTGCCATCATGGCTGGATTCAAGCTAAGGGCCCCAAAATTCACATTGCTGTTGGGACTGCGACTACTACCAAAACCCTGCCCCCCGAACCCCCCAAACCGCCCACGATCCATCATTTGCCTACTATTATTGTGCTTAGGCTCAGCGTTGGAGATGTGCACGCTGGTTCCTTTAATGATCAGGTCCTCACCGCACAGAGACTGGGCAACCTGGAGAAAAACAACCATGCGTTCATTTGAGAAAATAATGGGATTCGAGCCGAAGAACGAGAACGAAAAATACAGAAGACCGACCTGATCGTCAGCAAAGGTGACGAAGGCAAAGGCTCGGAAAGGTTTGGGAATGAACACGTCTGTGACTTCGCCGTACTGCATAAAAAACTGTCTAAGCTCATCGGCTGTCATGTCCTCAGTGCAACGGCCCACAAATACTTTCCTGCTTCTCATAGGCTCATCCGGGCCAGCCTGTTCCAGGAAATACTAGATCATTTAATAGAAAACAGGGTCTACTCATGCAATGTTCACAACGGCAAGGGCATCACAAAACATTTGAATCATGAAATGTGTATATGTTCAAATTTAAGTATAACTTATTAAAGCAAAATGTAAACTATGTGTGGTATTACATGGAAATACCTTTGAGTTGGGAAGTTTGCAGTCGCACCATCTACCATCAATCATATGCCGCTGGGACATGGCTTTAACTTGTGTTTCGTAGTCTGTAAATCTTACAAAGCCAAATCCTTTGGAGTTTCCGGTTTTTGCATCTCTTTTTACCTGAGGGAACAGGCCATACATGACATTAAGCAATAGTTAACCGAAACTTTTAATTCTATCATTATTTACTGTACATTATAATAAACCTGTACGACTTGGTAATTTTTCACCTTGAAGATCACAATTGATTCCCTTTGAACTTTCCCTTTAGATTAGCTCATACTAACCTGCACCATGATCACCTCTCCAAAGGTGCTAAAGTAATCTTTAAGGTCTTGCTCTGTTGTTTTCCATGGCAACCCAAGCACAATCAAATCTGATGTCTTCTGCACACCTCTCTTGATCTTCACAGCCGATGCAGCATCCATTTCATCCATCTTCCTCTTGTTATCTGAAAGTGTATGATATTTCATTATTACGTTTATTTGATTAATTGAACGGCAATCAACTAGGATTAATTGACATGCATTGGTAGTGGAATAAAAGTATGAATGATATGATGTCATTGCAGTCAAGTAAACACAACACTACCTTATATGACCTTACCTTTTGGATAATTGACCACGTACACCAGATTGCCCCAGTCCGATTCGGGTGCATGAAGAACCCCCTCCACCAGTCGAACCCCTCTCATACACTGAGAAACGGGGCTACGGTATCTCAGGCCGCAGGCACCGGGAAACTGAGCGGCGACCGTGGAGAGCAGCACGGTGCCGTCCTCCTCGGACGGGATCTCCATCGGCTCCTCGTTCTCATCCTCCGCGACGCGAATATAACACTCCGTCATGTTTACACCGAGAGCGCGAGCTGTGCTAACAGCTTTCGAGCCGATTAATAATTCAGCTTCAAGACAATAGACAGGACTGAAATCGACACTAGTACACCGGATAGACCCCAGAAGTAAACACAACCACAAATTAGTTGGCAAGAAGTCTGATGTCTATTGTTTACGTGCGAATGTCGTCAAATAATGCGGGGTGCCATTAACGTTAGCTAAGCTAAGCTACTTGCTAACCGCGCGCACGATAGAAATGAATGGCGCGTAGCGTAGCACCCTATACCCGCCAATTGTCACCGTGTGCAAACACCTATTCATCTGCTATACTTGATTATCTACCGGTTGAGATTAAAACACGCGATGCAGAGTAGTTAAAAATAAAGAAAACGCGTTTACTAATGCATCCAGTTACCGTTCTGACCCCCTAAACTGATAAAATGGCTACCCGGCTGCGTCACTGAAGAAATGACATCACCGGTTTGGAGCGTCGCATCACGGCACATGGAGGGGTTTGTAAATGTAAAACGTTGATATTTTAAACGCACAAGGTAGTTTGTGGCATACTGTATTAAATTGTGTGATTTTATCTTGTTTGTTCGTGATATTACTGGACCGGTGGTGTTGTTATTTTTATTTTAGGATGTTGAAATAATGTAAAATATGCAAGAATCCGCTGTAGTATTGAAAGCTTCTCCTCATATCACATCTTACAGGTTTGTTACATCAGATTTAGAACAGACAAAAGCCATGAAAAACAAAGGATTTAAAGACAAAGGCCTCTAACATCACCAGCCTGCAACTGTTTATTGATTAAATACAATAATCTATGTACATATATAACAAAGCAATAGTTAAATCTATTGCTTCCTTTAATTTGTTTTTGTATGTAGTTTTTTTTATATTTCATTGATATTATATTAAATATAGTATTATAGTAACTCCAAACTTGTACCATTAAAATTGTCTGTGTTGTAATCCATTACTTCCAACAATCATTTAAGAGGCTTCATACAATATCTGGTTACAATTATGGAATCTGAAATGGTTTGATCAGCCGTCTCATGAGTGTTGTCAAGACCTACATTTGTTTTTATAGTTTTGTTATGGCCAAGAATGACACAGCCGGGGTTACATCTTACTGCCTACAATGATGTAATCGATATTCATTCTTGTTCTTATAAACATGCAATTTTATATCACGGTCACATCTGAATGAAGGTTTACTGCGCTGTAATCTTGCATAGTTCTCGAAAACAACTGTTAACTTATGAAGTAGCCCCAATGTTTTTATTTGAGTTACAATGAGTGGAGGAAAGAAAGAAAGAAAGAGAGATGTTTATTGCCATGCAGGTGCAGGTTTCCCTCCTTCCATTGCTTTTTTCACACTTGTAGGAGTTGTATAATTTTATGAAGAAGTGGGTCTCACGCTCACTTGTAACCTAAAAGCCCAAACACAGCTGACTTGTTAGCAGTATAAAAGCACTTGTATCACCCCTCTGTGCACTAGAACCAAATGAACCATGGCTCTGATGCTCACAACTGTTTTACTTCTTTCACTGTAAGTAGCTGTATGCATATGTGTGAAGTATTTTCTACTGTAATATTACTAAAACTGTTATTGTTGCCCTTTTGCTTCACATAGACACTTCTTTTTACCCATACGGGGAAATGTTTTGCATCTTCAGAAGAGAGACTGGGTGGGCAGTCCCTCTTCAAGCATGGCAGGTAATTATGACTTAGTAGTATGTTACTTATGTTACTCTTTACACTGTAGCAAAAGATTGACTGAGTTTTCCTTTTCTAGAGGGCGATGTGGAATGCTTCTCAGAGTACATGGAACTTTGGATCCATAGAATGAGAATTGAGGGACTGAGGCTTTGGCTTTCTGGAATATTAAGGATTCAAGGTGAGCCATGTGAATTTCTGAACTTAACACATGAGAGGAAAACAAAAAGGTATATGGGTCACCATAAACTAGTTTTCAAGTGTAAAATAAATGTTTTTTGGAAATATAGCATTCACTGTACACTTTTTACACTATTATTTATTGTTTATTATTTGGTCTTTTCAGTGGGTTTGGTGTCCATGGAGAATCTAAACCGTCAGCTTTCTTCATGTGGGTTTGCCCTGCACAGAGATCTGGAAAAGAACTATGTCTTCAGAGTCATGTACAGTGGATGTTTTGTCCAGTTAGAGGTTTAAAATGTTCCTTGTTAGTCACTGAAACATATTCCCTTCTGCAATGTGTTACTGCTAAGAGTCTGCTCATTTTTTTATCACTGTATCTCAGAATATGATTTGTTTTTAGCATGGCAATTATGTGATTGTGCTGAACCTGCTGAAGAGAGTGAGTCGATTTGGAGGCAGGACTCAAAAGTTTCTGATGAAGTGTCCAGCAGTGTTAGCGCCTCCTAACAGAGAGTACATCCGGTGTGATTCAGACTTCATTCAAGTAAGAACCGTGATGTGGTAATATGCTTGTTTTTTTTCCCCCTTCTGTTTTTTTTTTACTATTTACTATTTTTGTGTGTTCAAGGTTACCAGAGAGATCCCCGTTGATAACTGGAATAATGAGGTAGTTTCTAATATAATAATTTGTAGATATGTAAGTTTATGAAGACATTACTGTATCTAATGTGGAATATTTCTGATGTGATTTGTCCGTTCAGCTCGACTGGTCTCTGGCTTTGAGTGGGAATTTAGTGGTGGCTTTGGAGGATTCCAGTCTTATTCAAGTAAATGTTGAAATGCACAAACCAAACATAACAGTTCAGGGGAGGAGAGAGACCATCTTAAGTCCTGTGCAGGTAAGACTGCCAGTTTGTGGCTAGGATTTGTACTAATTTATCAATAACAAATAGAGCATATTTGAGATAGATGTTAGAAAGAAATAGAAATAGATTTTTTTATTGATTTTTTTTATTTATTACTGTTTATCTCTATGAGGCTATGCAAACAATATGGAATAAATTCTTTTCATATTTTATGGAAAAAAAAACATGCAACATTTTTTAATGTCACTTTTTAAAATCAATTTACTACATCCTTGCTGAAAAAAAGGAAAGAATTTTCAATGTGAGAAATATTTTTTTTGACTTAAAACTTTTTTCAGGCCATGTCTGAACTAGAATTATTTACTAAATTGTGCCACCTAGTGGTATGTAATTGATAGGATATTGTTTGGCTCAGCTCATGCAGGACAAAATGCCTGATGCTTTGAGCTTAGATTGAGTTAAAAGTATCCAAAAATATTGAGAAATTACCTCTAAACCTCTTATAAATACATTATATGTTTAACACAGAGCAACGGCAGGTTGATTTTAACATAGACATTTAAAGTCTACCTATCTTTCAGGTGTTCAAATTGGAAGGACATTTCTTACCTCTCAAACTGGTCAGTGGCCATTATGCCTACAGCATGGAGGGGACCTGCCCAAATGGTTTGTTACTAAGGACCTGTCATGGCACATATCTTGCTTATTTTGCAAGGTTTTATCACTTACTTATTTAATAGCCATTCTGCATGGTTTTTTTTTTTTAGTGAACCAATCATCAGCTAAAGACACAGTGCTGTATGTCTATAAACGGCGTATGGGTTTGACAAAAAGAGGTGGATATCAAAATGAGACACTGTCAGTCAGCAGTGTGATAGTGGAACAGACTGACACGTTCACCTGGTCTGAGACAAGCGATTTTGTACAACTTATCATTCCCACATCCCACATTCAACAGACAAAGGTTAGACGTTTATGATTTTATATTGTTCAAAGGATTGTTTAAAATAAAGCAATACTTTTCTTTAGCAAACATGCCTTAAATTGATGAATAAATGCATTCCTTTTAATCTTTCTGTTCATTAGAGGAAACTGTTTTAACATTAAATGATAAGAAGAAATGTTGAGCACCAAATCAGCAAATTATAATAATTTCTGAAGGATCGTGTTACACTGAAGACTGGAGTTATGATGCTGAACATTCAGCTTGGCAAGCACAGAAATAAATTACATTTAT
>JAUCMT010000054.1:7107113-7132881 GCA_032357475.1 Enteromius thamalakanensis | reverse complement strand
CAGACGCCGAATTGCGCCGCCGGTGTGCGTACACCCATAGAAAACAATGTGTTCGAATTTTAAAGACATGGCGCGACACGGCGCTTCGCTGCGCTTCTCGTCTGGTGTGCGGACGAGATGAAAATATACATACAAATACTGTGTGCGCATCTAAACTTTAAAAGTTTATTTTAAAAAGACCTCAGTACGTTATATCCGGGATAATGCAGCTTGCACACGACACAAGCCCACTTTTTTTTACGTTGGTTTATGGTATTTAGCAGCGGTTAATTGTTTGGTATCTAAATGTTTCACTTTTATTAACCACATTGGAATTGATAAAAATAGAATGATATTCCAACTCTAGTAGTAATAACGTAAGGTAAGTCAGAAACCGTATTCCTAATCGAGTCCAATGCTATGCATGACACCGCGCAAGTTATGTAATAAGAAAAAAACATATCTTATACAGTAAAAAAAAAAGTTGCGAAAAGTCGGCTATAGTTGGTGCTTGGTTGTGAATTCATCTAAAATCTTCGAATAGGAGTTAATATGACAGTTTTTAAATTAGACCCTTTTTTTTTAATATGCTGTTACAAAATACACCTTTCATTAGTAATATGTATATTTTTTTATTTGTGCATTTCTTGCTATTTTGCTTATGTTTTTATTTACTTGCATTTTTTTCATTTCTTTTTTTTTTTTTTTTTTTTTTTTAAACCTTTCAAGTCTTTGAATCTTTGAGACCTGCAGGCTTGAAGCGATTTAATGAAATGAGTGGTCCTAATAGGATATTCCAGTGGTCAGTTGCATTGTTCTTCTTTTCTAAATCTCCCCACAGGATTCGTTTGGGGTCAGTCTGTCATATACTCATGCCCGGTGTCCCGTAACAGCCAAAACCGCCTTCCGCCTGGTTTTTATGTGGAGATCCCTCTTCAGAAACATCCACTGTAACCGTGCGTTTCAGGAGAAACTCTTTGTGGAGATACCTCTCGTGCCGCACAAGTACTGGATCCAGTGGCTCGTGTTGGAGGAAAGCGTTCCTTTGCCTTCAGTGAGGCTTCCCTGCAGCGACGTGGAGAAACTGTGGGGAGTCACTGCAGATTTGTTCCAGGATAAACTCCAAGGTGATCATACTTGCTCACCTGTCACAGGTTTTTCCATGTGTAATTTTAGCCTAACGTATGCTATTTTGTTCTCAGAGAAAACTGAGGATTGTGACACCCTCAAGTTTGAATGGAGGGAGCTGTATCATCTTGCACTGAAGCATCATGGTAGTGTCTCACTGGTCTTTCAGCATGTTCTCAGCCAGCAACAAAAGAGCGGTGAGATATTTGCATCCCATTTTGTGAAACAAGATGTGAAACTTGTCTGCTTGCCAGGTTTTTTAGGAAGCTTAATGGCCAAATAAAAAGTCAGAATGCTGTGAATATTGTGATTTTTATTATTGGCAAAAGAATATCATCTGTTATGCAATATATCACCTTGCTTTAATTCTCTGTGCTGGAGTGAATCCAGCCAACAGCAGTTTATTCTCTGGCACTTTTGTATTGCATTTAGACTCTGAAGAATCTGACTCATGCCGACTGAACTGTATTGTCTCAAAAGGGTCATCCGGTGCCACATGTACTTTTACAGGCTATTTGGAATGAAATGTGTGTTGGGAGTGTGTGTACACAGCCACCGTACAATGATGATCCACCAGTAGTTTCGTTTTCATGTAATAAAAATAAGTTGCCCCTTCTGAAATCAAGCCATTCTCAAATGCATGTTGGTTAGAGTGCGGATCGGGCCGCGTCTGACAGAGCAGTAACCGAACACGACCCGAGCCCGACAGGCATTAAGATATTTATTTCCGAGCCCTATCCCAACCCGACACATTTAAAATCAATTTTTTTTTCTACTACTAATGACACATGCACTTTTTTTGTGTGGAAAGCCCGCACTTTTCAAGCAACTGTAGGAAGGCGTTTGGAAATGTCAGCAGATGAGAGCATGAGTGCACACGGGGCAAAAAGCGCAGTTATAACACAGGCACACATTCGCGCTGATGTGACTGAGCCTGACCCGAACCCGAGCATCCTTTCTAAATATCGGTCCCAGCCCGCGGGGTACCGTCGGGTATCCATCCTCTAATGTCAGTGTGGCGTCACACCGACAGAGGCCACTCCCACAATAGTTGATTGACAGCAGCGTGTCATACACACACTGAACTGGTGTCTTACCTCAGACCTGCCCTGAGTGAGCCGTCATCAGACTGAGATGCAGAGACAAGCAAGACTCCTAAGAGATTGAGGTGATTTGTTGTTGAATGTATTAATGAACATAGCAGTAGTCATTTACCCCCGACATCTGAGTGACTGAAGACGCAGAGGATTAAAGGTTCTGAAGGGAAACGCGCCCTTGATCAACTGAAATGCATTTATGTTCGCGAGAATCATTCTTAATCCAGCCTCACCTACAGAAGCAGTGAGTATAATGTCTTTTAATGAATCTTTGCAAATTGCCTTGTCTAATAATGTGCTGATTAGCAAGTTTCACTATGAATACAACTAAAAAAGATCCTCTGAGAGCATCTGGAAAAGAGGGGCGGTGTCAACGTAGCTCGTGAAGATTTAAAGGGAAAGTACACAGAACAGAGTGATTTCTAAAGAGATGCTTATGACAGGGTAAAATGAGTGTTTTTTACACTATCTTTTGAGAAATTTTGAAACAAACTATATTACAGACTTTCGATTAAGACCCTAAAGAATCATATAAGATTGTGGAAAATTGGCTTTGTATGACTCCTTAAACAAGCCACAGCGAGCAAGACTGAAGGCGTTTTTTTTTTCAAAGAATGTTTGTAGATTTGGTTTTAAAAGTTAGGAGTGTCAATAGACTGTGCGTTATTACAATCATAGTTTTCAACCAGTTGTCAGAAAACTCAGGTTAATTGTAATATTTTGCAGTTAGGTAAATGTAAGCCATAGATGTTACCTTTTTAAAACACACTTTAAATTTTAGTACTATTTATTTATTTTTTACTCTTTCTCAAAATTTTGCAAAAAAACTAAAACAGCAATAAACATTTGGTGTTATATATAAAGTTTATTTGCAAAAACATTTTTATTATTGTTGTTGTTGTTGTTATTATTATGTAATCTTGTTTTTATTGTGTTAGATGTGTTATATATTTTTATTATTTTTTGTATTATTGTATTTTTTACTTAATCAAAATAACCCAACTGTGTTTTGGTTACTTGGAACACATGATAAAAAAAAATATTTTCAAAATCTCACTCTTTACATAGATATTTTAATTTTCCATATCTGTGATTATATATTTATATGCAGATATTTTTTCTTTTATCTAATTAAAATAATATAATTTATTCCCATTATGAGCTGAATTTTCTGATTTCACATGATCTTTCAGAAATCATGATTTGGTGCCCAAGAAATATCTCTAGCTATCATCACAGTTGAAAACAGAAATACTGTTTAATATTTTTGTGAAAACGGTGATAGTTTTTCAGGATTTTTTTTTCTCCGGAAATTCAAACAAGCAGCATTTGTTCAGCATTGAAGTTTTTTCTAACATCATGAATGACTTGCTACTCGGTGCATTATTCTTTCAAGTGAGTGGTGCTACATTTTCTTAGTTTGCCTGTAGTGGTTTGAGGGCGTTAGTGAAATATTGTAAAGAAGCGTGTTGATATTCTTGCGAATCACAAAAGCATACACACAGCTAACGGTTCCTCTAGCATCACTCCTTGAAGTGAGCTGACCTGTGTTTTCCAGTATGTGTCCGTGTCCAGGATGGCGGTCAATCATCTTTCGGTTCTAGCCGCTCCCTTGCGGTTAACACACCTCATCTGTCTACCTTGCCTGCTTTCATTTCATGCATTATAAATGAGCATTTGAAATCATGATAAAAGCAGACACTGTCACTTTTCGCTAGTTTCTGTTTGCCTGCGATCTGATTTCATTGATCTTCCACCGTGAGCTTGAACTGCTCTGTTCTCGTAGTCTCTGACTCCATTTCTCATAACACACTCTCTCTCTCAGGCCTCTTACACTTCTTCTAGGAGGTCTGTGCTATGAGAGTCATCTGTAACACGAAAACCTGACTGTGTAACTCAATGAAATACGGGAGCTGACAGGATGCTATTTATTTCCTGTTGAGCCACAGTCTCCTCTAAGATGAATGGAGGGTCTGTCGTGCGAGCGAAGAGCCAGCTTTATTTTTCTGACGTTTTCGTGTTTAATGCGATATATATTTCATATGAGCCATCTTTGTGCTCTCTCCCCCTTTTGCATTTTCTTTTAAAGCTCAGATGCAGTTATTGATGCGCTGGCTAGAGTACATTATGCTTTATTTGTCGGTAAGCACCATTTTTGCATATTGACAGTAACAAGCAAATGCATGTATGGAAATTCTAATATAAATTGACTGATGTTTAGAGGCCTGTTTTCTGCTCGCTAAGCTCTTCTGAGACTTATATACAGTGCTTTATTGCTAATCCTAGCAAGCAGCTTTAAAGAGTCCAACTTTTGACTTTTATCTTGTATTACAGTAATGACATATGGCTCCTCTCTCTAATGTGTATAAAGCAATGAAGGGAAAAAAGGCAGCAACATGATGAAAAGGGAGCTGGGTCTATCTTGATATTTGGGAATGGGGTGGGTAATCTTTCTATAATGGCTTTAGCTTTATGATGTTACTATTTCATCGGGTTGGCACACCTTTTATGGAATTTTTGTATTCATGAGAAAATAAATACAAAGACAAACTAATGATGGAATGGAAGGAAGACGCCATACTGTTGGATTTTTTTGTGTGCGTGTTTATATTGGAACACACTTAGTAGTATTCTGTTGAAAAATCTGCATTACACTGCAAATCTCATGGGAAATCATATTTCTCAAGAGAATCATATTTACATGTGGGTCAAAGATGACAGCATCAGAAGAAAATCTCAAAAATGAATGGAAAGTGTCTACATATTAAGGGTTTCACGTGAATTTGTGGAGAAATTTAGTAAATCAGGGAATTTTTATTTATTTATTTTTGGCTCAAAAACGCAATTATTTTTACAATATAAAGCAGTATTTATATATAGTTTTTATGGGGAAACCCTTTTTCGTCTTTTATCCATGTATAAGAGTCCTATTTTTTAGCAACATTTTGGGAATGTTAAGTCAGCATTAGCAATGATTTGGGATGGTAGTTTATTAATTAATATATTGGCCCGGTTTCACAAACGGGGCTTAGCTTAAGCCAGGACTAGGCATTAGTTAAATTAAGAAATTTAAAAACTTATACAAAAATGCCTTATAAGAAAGTATTACAGGTGTGCATCTTAACACAGAACAATGACACTAAAATGTTTTAAGTTAGATATTTTCATCTGAGACAGCTCAAACATGCAATTTAGTCTGGGACTAGCTTAATCCTCATCTGGGAAACTGGGGCATTATGTGTAATTCTTGTTTCTTATTTTTTTGTCTTTTGATAATTTTCTAAACATTTAAAAGATTATTTTTGTTATAAAAACAATTTAAAATAATAAAAATGTGCTTTTTTTTGGAGAAATGTGATGCGTGTGTAAGCATTTTTCCTTTTGAGTATGACCCTCCCCCACCCACGGTAAATAAATAAATAAATAAATATGTGTGGATGTATTACAGGGTGATTCTCATGAAAATGGCTCACTCATAAAATGAAGCCTGTTTTAGACGATACTTTTAGATGGAAATATTGTTATTATTTTATAATGTGTAATTTTAACTAAAAAAAGCTTTTCTAATGAGACTTAGGATGGAAATGTCAACACAATGCAAATATTTTTATTGTATTTTTAGTGGAAAACAAATATTCTCCCAGATTTTTTTTTAATCATTTTATGATATTTAATAATACTTTTAATCCTTTATATACCTTCATCATGAGTTTTATTAGTGGGGTAATTTCATAAGGTCAGCTAAAGTAGCTTGGATCTGAGCTGAGTGGACAGGAGTGGATTTAGTTTGTTTTAGTAGTGCGTCTTGATTTTCAGTTAGATCTTCAGTGTCTGTGACCTGTCTCGGTCTTCGTCCACCTCACCTTGTGAGTTAATGTCTCAGCTGACAAGGCTGTTCACATCACAGTCCTGACAACATTACACAGAAGCATGCCCAGTGAAAGCTGGGATTCTTGACAAGCTGTCGGAAGTTGCAGTCTGTATAAGCATATATCCTGTTAACTTTAGTTTTTTAACCGTTATTTGCTTAGTATAGACATACAAGTGGCTTTGAAAATGACCAAAATGAGTACGAGACCCGTATGAATCACAATAGACTTTTGGCAAAGTTGACGCTCAAGCCTTTTTTTTTTTTTTATTCATGCACATATTGTGAAACCTTTGAATGAGATTGTTTTTGTATTTTTTTTTCTCCTCCTGTGTCCAATGCTTAAAGATTTTGTAAGAGATGCTTAAAGACAGCCTCAAACAGAATCAAGCTCTTTGAATCTGCGTAGATGATTTTAAAAGGAGAGGGATGTCTACGACTCAGAGATTTATGGCTTTGCTGTCTTTCTCTGGATTGATGCTGAGCTTTTTCCGGCTCTTTCTGCTTTTACAGCATCATCTTGTATCCAGAGACATGGCAGCAGCCCAGTAAAGTCCCGTTTAATGTTCAATAGTCAATGTTGAGGACCAAAATAAAAGATGAAAAAATCCGATGTAAGCGTCTTTCGCTTTAGTTTGTCGCCGTCCATACGTCATTGATGTGTTATTTGTTCTCTCAGAGTAAGCGCTCACAAACAAAATCTTAGAACGTAAGCAAGTAAAAACAATTGTGTGATTTTGCTTTTGTGAGCATTCCTCCCCCCCCCTCTTTCTCCGGGTTCATTTTAATTCATGGTATTGCTATGTAAATGAGAACGCTGGCTGAGAGCAAAGGAAGGTGAGTTATAAGGACAGGTGAAGCAACCGAAGGGCATCTGTTTTGATCGGTTGTTACTCCGCATGGCATTAAGGCTCTAATACAATCAGGCTTAACACAAGCTCATCGTTTGAACAAACAAGACAACTGTATCTTTCCCTCAGTTTCACAGCGGTGTGCAACACGGGGCAGTAAAATGACTGATGTTTGTAAAACGAGACAGTTGTGCCCAGTAAGCATTTTTACATGGATGCTCTGGAGTTTTTATGTGGCGCTTCGTGAGCCTGGCTGTCTAATGCACCCTGACACTCTGTTTTGATATCATTACTACATTATACTGGCAATTTTTGAGTGAAAAAATACACTACTTAGAAAGTCGAAATTCATAAATAAATTTATGTCAAACTGCACTTAATATTGATTTTGTTAGTGTTCAGATTCAGTAATAAGGTAAAGGGTGCATGAATATTTAAATATGATCTTCATTTCTGCATCTCCTAATGGCCCGAGCTCCTCCACACTCAATTTAAACACAATTTAGAAACTATAATGTATTGAAAAATACAGGGATTTGGCAATAAATCATGAAGAGAATATCTCAGACCTATTATAAGGTAGTTCAATATTGGCCCCCAGAGGGGCCCGCACAATTAGATTCCTGTTTTTAAGCTGTTCAATTATCCTCCTGCTCTCATTTCAAGGGACTTCTATACCTTTTAAAGCATTTAGCTTATAGAAACAACACAATGGTCTGGTATTAAAAAATGTAAGGGGAGGCAAGGGAGTTGAGGGGGGGTGGATATGGTTAATTTTGTCTCTGTGCATTTCTGGAGGGAAAATGGCATTTCCATAAGAAAATCATTTTCTTGGTCAGTAGACTATTTTTTTCTTAATTCCTATTGAACTGCTACAACAAACAATAAAAAAATACAGGTATATATATATATATATATATATTACATAGTGTTTTATTATTTATTATTTTCTTTTTTTCTGTCCTTTTCTATTAAAAAATACATTTTTCAAGTAAATTTGTTTTAAGGATATTTATTTTTAGAGTTAAACACAATATTTATTTTTAGTGTAGTGTACAGGTTTTACAGTAATCTTTTACATTTTAAATGGATTTTATTAATTTTTTTTTTCAAAAACCGTTCTCCATTGTCATCTTTTAGCCATATTTTGGTACAACACAAATGCTTAGAAAATTAATAAATTTATTAAAAAGTTCTCAAGTGCATTTACTTTATTTTTATTTTTTATATTTTTTGTTAAACACATTTCACTAAACTTGTTTTGAGAGTATTTAGTTATTTTTCCCCCTGCAAAACAATACAAAAATGCTAATTAAGAAAATGATTTACCGGTTTCATAAGAATATTTTCAATTTCCACAAGCCTTGTTGTGAGAATATGTCCATTTAGTGCTTAATGAGAATCTCTCCCATGTAGTCTCTAAAATGGTTTGTAATATTGCCAGGTTTGGTGTCTTGAGAGATGTTGCGGTGTCTAGTGGATGTGATTGGGGATGAAGTGAAACTAATGAGTGGTTTGAACGCTTCGTCAGTGATTATTGAGTCGAAGGAACGGCTCGCACAATCGCTCAAGTAACAGAATCGGAGATGACACTTTCAAAAGGTCAACCTAACCAAAACGTTCTCATTTGTCCACATGTCTGTATTGTCATCACATGTTGATGTATAAACCATCAGTGCATCCTCTAAGCACATGCAGCTTTTATGTGAACCAAACGCTCTTTAACACACAAACACATTACAGAGTTTTAAACAGTTCAGTGTGTGCAGTCCTACCGCTGGCTCCATCCAGACCTCAACGGCTCTGTGTTTCACACCATCTCAGTTGAAACAGCTGATTCTGCTTCAGTTTTGGAAAAAGCCTTTGTGTACATTTATAACCCATATGGTTTCTATTCACAAAATCACACATTGTCATTCTCGCTTGTTGTCCAATAATAAAAGCGACTGCCTCAGCACTGCTGAGAGGCATTTTGTCAACATATTTACATTCTCAATGTCAGTGTGAAATAAGGACATCAAAAGGGAATGAATGGCGGCTGTCTTATTTTCAACATGTAGTCGTTTCTTCTTATTCCACTGCAATGGATGTCACATGTAATGTAAAAGTAAGAACTTATGCATTAATAATAATGATGTCTGATGAAAATGATTCTTGGTTTTAGCTTAACTTTTCCTCTTAATGTTGCTTCATCAGAATTAAAAATGTCAGTATAGTATTTTTCTTGCTTTTCACATCATGCAGTCTTCTCATTTGGGGTCTTTTATTTAAAGGTGCATGATATATACCGCGTTTATTCTAAAATATATGTTCTGGGGTCTGTGTGATCTATTAGCTGTGTGACTGGGGTGGTCAGTGATTAGTATAGAGTGTATTATGTAAAGGTGGCCTAGCTCTGGTGGCTAATGGCCGGGCTGTCTACATAAGTTATGGATGTACCCTTTTGAGCAGAGGGGTCGCACATAAAGGACCACCTTTTTAATTCACAGTCACCCACGGTCATGCTAAATGGCTGATACTGGAATTGAAATCCTAGTTTATACCCATACACACACTCTTTGTTCCAAATATAGCCATTAACTTTGATGGTTCAAGAGAGGTACATTTCCCCCCTTTTCATTTTCACAAGGTTAAACATTTTCTATGGCGGCTGTAGTCCGTGTCTTATGAATATACCACGCTTGCATCAATTGTGTAAATGGTGTACACAATTAGTATATCACGGCAACATGCAAAGAGTGGACAGTGAGATTAGTTTTATTTCGGGATCGAAAACTGTTATTATTTGATTTCAGATATCTTCTAAACCAGATGAGCTGATTTCTTGTTTGAAATGCAAATGATACAGTTTAAGGAACTGCAGTGGTGGATTTTTTTTTTTCTATGCATTTAAATTGAGTACTGAGGCTTTTATGGAAAAAAGGGGTTCAAACATACCATGAAAGTGTCAAGAGAGTTGTGCACATGACTTATGCCTTATATTTTATATGATAGCTTTGGGTGATGAATGACTGCTGGCACATTTGGAAGTGTTCATAAAAGTAAAATGTCCAGTTTGATTCCATTCTTTTATTGAATCTGATCTTATTCAGTGTTTAAAAGATTCATTCTTACACAGTAAAAATACAATAGCAGTGTCAGTATAAATTCATTCATTTATATAATGTTAATATACCAACCTTTTGAAATGCTGAAATCTGTTTTAAATGCGTTAATGACCACCAAATGCAGGCGGTGATGAGAGAGTCACGTGATGAACCAAAGCTCATCACAAACCGCTTTTAAATATGAACATATATACTGTAGAAGGTGCTCAGTGTCATTCACACAAACACTAAACCCCATCATGGTGAGACTCATTGAACTGAAATATGCAATAAACATTAATTTAACAACATTACATGTAACACACAACCCTGATAAGAAAAACTGATAAGAAAAAACTAAGAAGAAAAAGTTATTTCAAACAAAAAACATCAAATTCAAACTAAATTTTAAATGCAATTTAGGGAATTATGGTAATGTTAGTTTGCATTTTGTTACCTTTAAATTTTACAGGAATTTACCATTTAACAGGTTTTTGTCGTTTTTTACCGTTTAAATCGCTTCATTTTTTTACAGTGTGGTATTCAGCGTAAAATTGTCTGAAATGTCTATTCAAGTTTTTCAATATATATTTATATATTAAGCTTACTGTTAGCTAGGTTAAATAGGTTTTTGCTGTAGCATTTTCAGTTTTTGTACCATTAAAAATCAGTCATATGACTGATTCAAATTACTATGTCTGATTTAGTTGCAAGTGTCAGTGGATTACAAGTTGATAAATGTAAGTCGTCTTCTTTAGACATCTTAAGAGCACTTTTTAACCTTGTTTTTCTTTCTCTGGAAGAAAAGAAAGTCATATAGGTTTGTAGCAACATGCGTGCCAGTAAATGCTGACAGTAGATTTTTATTTTTAGGTGAACTGTCCCTTTTAATATTTTCAAGTCCTTTCTTGTCAGCCCCTCTGTTATGTACATATGGAAATATGGAATTCTCTGCTGGTGCTTTTACACAGTCAATAACACTTTTCATTCTCGCTTTGACACATGAACACACTTAGCGCGGGAACCTTTCATGTTAATTGTGTCTGTGTTCCAGCTAAGACCCTTAAAAACACAGACGCCTAGTCCCCATCTGCCACATAACACTGATTGCGAATGTAGCAAAATCCTGATTACTGAATTTCTGAGCAGCTCCTTTGTGTACGCCACTTCATTTTTCCTCTCTTGAGTAGATTATTAAAAATTGATAATTCTTTGTAATGGCCTCATTTCTGTCAGTTTTCATATTTTAATCTGGTTTTAAGGAAAACAAGATACATTAATCAAATATGACAGAACACTCTCTTAATGTAATCATGCAGGGGAATATGAATTGCAAATGCACGAGCTGCCCCCCCACCCGCCCATGTTCTTCCATTAATGTTACAAAATAAAATAATCATGACCATTTTACATAGAGATCGACGACATGCGATGCAATGGAATATTTAAAATCGGCTTCATTGGAAATGGTTGAAAGTCAAGGCTTTGCATCAAAGGCCGGCATTGTGCGGTTTAAACAAATGCAAAATGACACTTGCATCGCTTAGACCATATTCTCACCAGTGGAGATGGAACAAGGATGTTATTCATGTTTTTTTACTTGTTTGAATAATGCTACATCTCTGTCTGGGCCTTTTGTAGTTAGTTTCATAAGCAATCCTGATAGATAAAGACTGAACAAAAGCACATTACTAGTTCCTTACCCTCTGCATACAGAGTTTTTATGATCATAACGGCGTTAAGCCTGCTTAAAACGATTGTACATTCTGTTAAAAAAATCAGTTTTAAATATTTTAGAGATGCAATTACAGATTATACTTTTAATGGCAACAGTTTGACTTTTTTGCAGATCACTGCGCTGCAAGAGGAACACCGTTAACCAGAAGTCAATATCTCACACAGAGAATGGAAAGCCATAATTAGATTCATTTGCAACTCAGATCAATGTTTTCCTGAGGATTATGGTTATAAAGTAGAAGGGAGCATTAAAAAGTCATAACTAAATAAATATGTGTTTGGGAAAAAAAGAGCTTACGCCCAATAGTGCTCATAAACCGAAATCAGCGTCTGCAAAAAAACCGAATGAATATTTAAAGACGGCGGAAAGAAAATGGCACTAATGAAGAAAGGCAGTTCTAAAAGGCTGACCCAGGAGCGGGGGAATTCTTCGGAGGGTACCTTGGCCATACTTAGAGAAAAGCAGATAATTCGTTAATGTCACGCACTTGTTGGAAATGGCAGATAAATGGATTCCAGCCATTATTTGCCGGCCTAAGTGAAGTGAAGGAGGAAGTGTGGCAATGAGGACAAACCCAGTTATGAGTGATAAGTGTCTAAAAGCTAATGAAGGCTGGATAGGCCAAGGTCAATGGCTGCCGGTGAGGTGTCTGTACGGCTTTGCTGTCCCGGTGCTTAAATATAGTGGAATATACATTGAGCTTTTAACACCTTGAAACATAGGCGAGGCTGGAATATGAAATATGGGCTTGTAATGGCGTTTTAATGACCCACTCCCCACCCCCTTCCTGGCCTTAGATTGGAAATCAGAGGTGAACCTTGATATCACTGCGCTAAGTGCTTGTAATGTGCTGTAACTTTTTCTTCAGTGTGGCCACTAAGGCCATTTTGCATAGGTGACAAATGTTTCTTTCTAGATCGCCAGTGCAGTAGACGATCAACACAGCAGCATGAACCAAAATCTCTTTTCATATTATGTGTTGCGATATATTGCAGGTTCAATGCAAATTCAGCTCAGTTTTCCGAAAAAGGGAGGGGGTGGTTAGAAAAGCGTACAATTTTATAAAAATGCCATATTTGAGCAAAACAATTACAAAACTATTATATTTAAAAAACTAAATTTAGTTTAAAAATCATTTATTGTCTGTTAGCATTCATTACTCCAGGCTTTAGTGTGACATGATTCTTCTCAAATCATTGTAATATACTAATTTAATGCTCTAGAAGTATTTCTAGTTAGAATATGTTGCTGCTTAATTTAATGCGCTATTGCTAAATAAAATGATTCATTTCTTTAAAAAAACTCACTGACAACCAAACTTTTGATTGGTAGTTGAAAATTACACAGAAAAGGTTACAATTTGTATCACACTTAAATCATATAGTTTATTCATTGTGGCTATATAGTGACAGTGAGAAGTTTAACAGTAAATATGTTTATTTTAATGTTGAACACTTAACTTTAATTCTAGCTTTCAAATGATGTGGTCCCATTCCTTTAGAAAGAAAACAACTATTATCTCAGATTAATTTATTTTTGTACAACAATTAATTTGTGTGTTTTTTAATGCGTTATGCCTCAAGTGCTGTCGATTGAGCTTAACTTTTATTAAACCTGCAAATGAATACTCCCCCATGCAGTGAAGATGTTTTGGTGTCTTCTGTACTGTTGAATGAGCGAATAAACATCTCGTTGTTGTTCTCACGAAAATGTCGGCGTGATAGAAAGGGCTTAAAGTCTTCACTCTTAAGCTTGCTAAGGAGCCTTTTGGTTCCCTCCACTTGAGTGCTTAATGTCCTCTAAAGACCTATATTACACCCCAATTAGATGCCACTCTTGTTTCCCTACATCAAGGGCTTGACTCTACTGGCTTGTCACCTCTCTGTGCCCAATCAATTTCATTACTCCAGTTACAGCCCAGCTCGGGGAAAGCTATGCCCTTAAACTTCAGCTTCTGTCCAGATCGATCAATAGCCCACGTTGCTGCCAAGGTTCCATTTAAAGTTCATTTATTTCAAGCCATCATATAAAACAAGACAGAGCATCAATGTGGCCCCACTTTGTTTTATTTGTCTGAGGATTTCCAGTATGGCACGTTACCCTAAGTGCTGGGAGCGGAGTGGTTAGATTACACGGCACGCTTTCCTCAGCACAGAGCCGTCTGACAGCTTATCTCAATAGTGGGTCTTCTAACACCACGCTCTCCAAGAATAACATCTTCATCTTAATATTTGGTGTGAAGCCGATAAGTGTGTCTAATGATTTGTATGCTTATTAATTTTAAGAGGTATCAATAAAGGATACGTTACAATGTAGACTTGAGGTAGTGGTGAAGTTAATGTACAATATACACCATGAAATAATCCTGTAGGAATATTTGATTCATTTCTCTTTCCTCGTCTCATTGTTACTGTCTCATAAACTACACCTTGACAGCTTAATGAGTTCGACAATGTCTAAGAAGTTCATAGAAACTAGGTCATATCGATATAATTGAGATTTAATTTCGTAATTATTATTATTGCGTTTATGTGCGAGCATTGCATTATGGCACAGTTTATTGACAGAGGCTTGTCTACAGTCCTTTAAAATCAATATTATGATTTAAAAAAAAAAAGACTGGGCTGCTTTTAGAAAAGTGCTGCACACAGATTTTTGTCGTCTTTCAATGCAGAGCGAAATACACTCTTTCAAAATAACCTTTTTTTTTCTTTAAACAGTAAATTTGCACTTTTGTGTGTGATGTATGTATAGGGGTGTATATATGCACACATACATTTATTTTTTGCTTGCTGAGCGTATAATTATATTCTGTAGATATCAGAATTTTATATCATAAATGCAGTGTTTGAAGCATGAAAACTCTCAGCTCTTCAAAGTTGCACATTGCTATTAACATCTATCCTCCATAGATTTCTTGGGTATAATCCGAGACATTAATTAATTTTAACATATATAATGGAACAGGGTAGATTCTTTATTCCGCATTATGTTAATATTCATGTCTTGGGAAATCCTTGGAGATGCTTTTGTGGTTTGGTGAGCCGTTGTACATGCATCTGGTCTTTTTATATTCATGAAAGCGTCTGTACAACATCCTGGTAAAGTTTCAGGGTAAAATAAGCTGTTTGCAAAGTTCTTCATTTGAACAGAATTTTACATCTTTTTTAGTTGTTAATGGATGAACCATTCTAAACTGCGATTTTCTGCTTGTTCTTTCATGCCACATTTTTCAAGTAGATTAAAAACATTTTTTTGGTAACGTTAGCCAATATTTGCTCAGGTGCTAAATGCCTCCTCAACCTAGAAATCAGTCAGATTTCAATAAAGCTGGATATTGAATATCACAGGCAGGCAAGTGGCAGTGAGAGTGTTTGCAAGTGTATGGAAGCGAGCGAGAAGCCAGAACCCTGTAGTGTTTTAATGCTCGGTGCTCTCGCTGCTGTGCCTCACGCTCCTCACGGTAGTAGACTTGGCAGCTCGCACCAGATCTCTGGGAGTGATTCCTTGCAAAGCTGGCTCGAATGAAACCATCTTGTTTTAATCAGAGATTCTGGCTGGAGCAGCAGCAGTGAGAGCTGTGAAGCCTTGGCAGCGAGTCGACTGCAGTTTTGTGGCACCCGTACAAAATACACAAATATTTCCTCTGTAATTACGTGTCAAGTTGAACAAGCAATATAGACTGGGGGTGTGTGTGTCGGGCACGTTGCAGTTGGACATCCAGGACTGCAAGAGACCCCCGTACTAAATGACTTCTTTAGGTTTTGATAGGTTTCGAATCGGCTTCCAGCAATGTAATGGACCACGTTGTAATTGAGACTTCTCAATGGATTGAGTTACATCATGTGGTCTTGACGCTGTCTAATGAAGTGGAGAGGGCCTCCACCAGTTCACGGGATACTTCAAAGCTTGGGTGGATGGCCAAGAGGCTAAGTAATTGTGAAATCATTGACTCTCTTTTTTGTGGTTCGTCAATTTTAATGACACTGTGGTGAACAAGCAATGGCATCAGAGCTGAAATATGATAAGCTCAACATCCATTTTTGGAGCTCTGAGTGATGCAGTATATTTTAAAAGGTTCCGTTTGCCTTCAGCTTCAATATTCAGACATGGAAAGCTGTGATATTGCAGTGACTTATCGTGTAACAAAGAAATCAAAGGAAGGGCTGCATCGATGTTGGACTTTAAAAGAATGCCATCCATAATCACACATTATAATCACTCTTTTAAAATTGAATTTTTATTATTTCTTATTTATTTTTTTGTCCTTTTATAGTATGTGTAGACTATTCTGAATGCCATAAATGATCATAGAAAAAAAAAGATAAATTGTTTTGAGATCCATTTAGCTCAATATCAATATCATGCATGCATTTTTTTCGTGTGCACATGTGTGCAGCATTTTGCGGTTGGAAAAAAAAACTATTGTTGTTTTATGTTAGCCTCAAGTATATTGTTTATGACAGTCAAGCCCGCCTAGCCTCTCAAGATTGCGTGCTAAGATCACCAGCCAAAAACTTGTCACAGATGCTGACTGATGAATTGTGGAACTGTAGTATTTCATGTCTCTCTGCCCTGTCTATTTGTTTTATTTACTTTCAGTTTTTTATGTTCATATATATATATAGTCTATATATAGTCTATATATATAATTATTTTAAATATAAATTTACATACTGTATTTCTTTTTATGATAATTTTAAATTATTCTGTATGTATTTCTCAAAACCAATAGTACAATGCAAGTACTAATGATGCTACATAAAAAGACAAATGCCCAATAATTAAATATTTATTTGATGTTCTATTTACTAGAATCTGTCATCCATCTCTATCTAAAATTGAGTAGCATCTAAAAAAACTTGAGCAGTTCAAAGAATTTATCACACTGCTGCATGCTTTGTTGACTGAATTATTCCTGCCAGTAGGTGGCGCTTTAGCTATACATAATTGATATAACATTCAGCAGAGAGGAATGTCCTCTAATTCCAGAAAGGAAACTTGTACCAAACGGATCTTGTCCGAGTCATCACAATATTTTGGCAAGTCTACTCCGCAAAACTGGATCCGGAAGAAAAGTGCTATAAAACTTTTTACTAAAAAAAAAAAAACAAAACCCCATATATATATACTTTCTTATACTTGAAGTTATAATTATAAGTTCAAACTTAACATTTCCATGTATATATAAGTATGTATGTGTGTGTGTGTGAGTGTATATATGTATGTATATGTATTTATGTGTGTATATATATATATGTGTGTGTGTATCTCTGTCTATCGATCTATATTACAAAAGTAAGTTTAAACTGATGGACTATAGTGTTCAGTATCCTTGCATCAAACAAAAAAAAACCCCAGATGATAATAAAATGAACAGTATCATTATATTCTTAATATTTTTTCGGTATCTTCAGCAATTATAATTTGACTACACAATTACACATTTACTATTTTATAAATAAGTGCTATATTTTTATAATCAAATGATTTGAATGTGAGTACACAAATTTAGCTTCCCACACTGTTGTTGTTTTTAATACAGGAATTTCTTTTAAATCTCATATTAGTTCATGTGAGATGCCCTTCCCTAATGACAGTCAATATAATGGATGACATTTAGGACATAGGCATACTCAAACCCGCCTGTCTCTGCTTAAACTTGCCAGAAGGAGACAGGCTTTATTTTCAAGAACAGTCTCCTGATTTGCAACTGAAGAGCACTGTCAATATATGGAAAAGGTGAGGTTTCAAGGACTCGGACCGTTTACCTGTGTCATCTAGAAGGGTGCAATTGCTTTTCCCCGCGAGGAGATGAAAACGCTTCTTAGTTTCTAATCTGTAGCCTATCATGTACTATGCAGAAATAAGCCTTTCAGAAATAGATGTATAACTGCAGGAGGTGCATCTCCTCTGTATTAAGCCATTCACATTAAAACAATGTCGAGGTGATATATTTAAATCCGAGTCCTATTATTTTTATTGTTATTTTGCATTTTCTCATTCCCTGCCTCGCATCTTTGGCTGCCAGATGTGTCCCAGGCTGAAGAATTATTCCTCATCCCTTGAGTCAAATAAATGCAATCAATATGAGCATTGCTCTCAGGCCTTGAAATATTACATTAATGTTCCATGTGGTGACATTTTAGCTGGAATTTTCAAATACATCATGAAGGCTCAAATTAATATTTATCAGTGAGAGCCTTTTTTATGATTTGCAAAACAGTATTAGCACTGAACTCGAATTAAACACGTGGTGAGATCACAGTTATTGTAGATTACCTTCAGATGAAAGGATATTTTTAACCTGTATCCCCGAGACCAAACGTGGATGCAGAATACAAAAGATGTCTATTACAATATACGCTCTTACCCACGCAAAATACAGTTATCTGCCAGGTTTCATCGAGTAAATTACACATGAAAGTGTGTTTATTGCATTCTCGGATTGCTTTGTTTTTTTGAGCTCTTACCTGTAATGAATACTGTAAATCAAATCAACCAAATAGTGATGTTTAATATTTTGATGCTATATTACATCCTAAGGCTCGTTTAACTTTTCTCATGCGTATGAAACACTTTTGCAGACCTAGAAGCACGTCGCTTCCTCCGTTAAACAAACTTGCTTTTCTGTTTAAAGCTTCCAAAACAATACTGTCAATTTAATAGTATGCATGCAGCACTTCTGGGAATTGCATCTTATCATTTATAGATCTGTTTTAAATTATTCTTGTCATTGAATCCAAATTTATGCCGCCATTGATCTCGAAGGGAAAATATTAAACGATTTGGGGTCAGTGTTTGGTGACCCACAGGTCAAGGAGAATTTAACATTGGTGTTATTGAGCGTCGGGCGCTCTCACCTGCTGCGGCTCTCGTGCTCCCTTTTGTTTCTGCTCATTTGCATTTTGTGTGCGTGCACGACGAACAGATTACCGGAATGCGATTTGAGACTCAAAGTAATCATGGACTTAGCCTATACCTCTTGAGGACTTTTCAAGTCCGTGTTTTTTACTCGGAAACTATGATTTTATTTATCGCTCTCCTCACATGTGCTGCTTTATTTTGTTTGCACTGATTTTTTTTTTTTTGTTCCTGTAAGAAGGACGTTTATATTTAAAGGCGTAGAGAGATTTACTCGCCCTCCGGTCTTTCGAGATGAGGTTGATTCTTCATCGGAACAGATTTGGAGAAATCTGCTCACCGGTGAGTGGGTGCCAGTCAGAATGAGTTGATAAAAGCATCACAATAATCCACAAGTAATCTACATGACTCCAGTCCAATGGTTAACATCTCAATAAGAGAAAACCTGCATGTTTTTAAGAAACAAATCCATCATTAAGGCATTTTGGGCCGGTTTTCCGGATAGGAATTAGATTAAGCTAGGGCTAGACCTTTGCTAATTAAGGACATTTAAGAATTTTTAGAAACATGTCTTACAAAAATGCATCATCTGTAAGCATTTTAAGACCAAACAATGGCAATAATGTATTTTAAGAGATCTCCGTGCAAGCTTTTTCCAGTTTAGACAGCTCTTAACATTTATTTAATCTAGGACTAGTCTTAAACCCTGATTGGGAAACTGCCCCTTTAAGTTTAAATGTCATTTTTAGCAATAAACTGTAACAAAGTTCCTCCAAATCACACATCACAATTACCAGGAACCAAGAACTGTTTTGGACAGGTTTTGCTTGTTAAAAGTGCTTTATAAGTGTGTATATAAGTGCAACTTTTTTTTTTTTTTTACTGGAAAGAGCAATAATAGGAACAGAGGAGTAATTTTAAGCAAATGTGTTTTTTTTGAGAGTTTGAACTACGTCTTTAAATAGTAATTTTGGTTTAATTAATCCAGTTTGGAATATATAGATGAACCAAAAATCTTTGAAGCAGCCTGTACGTAAGAAATCCTTTTAAGGGTACATAACGCACGTAACATGTAATCCTTTTATGGGTACGTAACACATAGTGCTGCATTGCCCACAAGTGAACTTACTATTTTAGGAAATTAAAGATTATACTATCCAACAGCAGCCCCCAGCCCCTAAAAATGCCAGTCGCCTTTTCCCTTCACCACCTACTCAAATCTCAGCTGAATGCTGTTCGTGAGCAAGTTCTAATGTCTGGCACCGGTCGTGTGATCATGTAAACTGGTGGATATGTTGTTATGAAGCTTAGGACAGTAGAAATGCTGCCAGGAAAGCCGCTCTGGCATTAGCGTGCGCTATAAAATGAGCTGTTTTCCTGTCATTCGCTGCACTGCTGTTCTTGTGTTTGGCCCGGTTGTGGCGGTTCTTGCAGAAGCAGGTGTTACAGCTCGGTGCAGTTCTCCCCCGTGGCCCTGTGATGGAGAACATCTGGAGAGCCTCTGTTCCGCCCCTTCTTTCCTGTTCCCGGTAAGACCAGGCAATGTAGTGAGCAGTATGGTGCATGTCGACACATGGCTCCCAAGTCCCCCCACAGGGTAAAGAGTGTCTTCACATCCAAAAAAACACACGGCCTGTGTCACAGGGGGGCCACGAAAACAGGGATAGTTTAAGCTTACTCGCTGCTTTAGTGAATGGATCACACTTTATGATCAGGTTAAATTATTTACATTAGTTCACTTACATAAACTATGATGTTTACTAATGCATGATGTTTGAAAAGATTTTTAATGTTAGAGTCTCATGATCAGCAAGACTGTGTTTATTCCAGTAAAACAGGAATCGTATTACAACAGTGAAATATCACTACCATTTAAAATAAATGTAAAAAAGGATTTGATGATTTGAATAAACTTTAAAATATAATTTATTCCAGTGATGGCAAATCTAAATTTCGGCAGCCTTTACTTCTTCAGAAATTTTTCTAATAATCCCAATTTATTTCTTGTATTACTTATAAATATTTCTTTAATGAATGTTGAAAAATATTTTTCGTTATTCTTTGATAAATGGAAAATTTAAGTGTCATTTTGAGTGTATTCAGTGTCACTTTTGTAAAATGTAATGCATCATTGCTTAATTAAAATATTGCTTCTTAAAGAATAAAAGGAAAAATCAACTAAAAATCAACTAAATCTAACTTTGAGGTTATACAATTAGTTTTACGTTAAAATTAACAAAATTAAGTAATTCAGAACATGAATTAGTAATAAACAATAGAATAACAGTGACTTTGGAAAAAAAAAAAGGATATTCAATATTATCATTATAAGTGTATGGCACCAAACTAAAGTTTTTATTTGATCATTTAATTATTGCTTTTTTATTTCAAACATTATTTTCAGATAAGGCAGGCTTTATATTTCGGAGGTAAAGGCAAACGAATGTTCCTGGTTGTTCAACTTAATGTGTAGCAAAAATTCTGGATTTTTTTATGGATGCTGTATTTTTCATCTTTCTACTTTGTGATGATATTTTAAATGTGCACTTAATGTCAGATGACCCTTAATTTGTTAACATGCCCTCTTTTCGTGTGGTTACTGTTTAAAATCAACAGTAGTTATTGTATATAAAAACATTAAAGTCAAAATTTCTCACTTTGGCATGAAAATCTGGTGATGAAAGGGTGACATACCGATCGATGAAAGAGTAATTAAGGTCCATGTAAAAATGATAGCGCTTTTATCCAAGGTCAAATAGCCCTTGAGGCAATTGAGCTGTTTTTCAAGTGCAAAGTGTACCAGTACACGCTCCCCTAAATCATGTAATGTCATCACATCATTTGAGTGATCCCTGGACGTGAGATTGCACATCGACTGGAATGAAACATTACGATCTCGTGAGAAATTATTTCGAATCGTACTTCAATCATTGGTCTGGAATCCCACGCAACTGCATTTCAAAAGTCATCCTAACTGCCCGAGGTCTGCAGTGTAAACGGGTGCTAGCGTTTTTTTCTTCCCAGAAACCCCTGAAGAAATAACATAACATACACAGGAAGCAGAGATTTAATTTTCTTACCACTCTCCATTCAAATAATATATGAAATGAACCTCCAAATTAATTTGCAGGAAGACTCTATAGTAACAATGTAATCTCAGTGTTAGAGCACAGTTGCAAATGGATTTCTGTCTGTTGTAATTTCATAAGATGCATTCTGGGGGGTCACCTTAAAGGGTGCCACCATTTTTTAAAGCCAGAACTATCCTGCATGCTGTCAGCAGAGAACTCTGTGGAGTGTAATCGGATTGGTGCCATCAATTTGCAAAGTATCATGTCCTGTCATTTGTCATATCTGTTTTATTTAGTGGTATTGGCACAAGTGAGTAATTTTATATCCAGATGTCCATAATAAGTCAGGGTGTCTTCTTACTTTAGCTGTGTTGCGCTTAGAAGTGACAGGAAGTTTGCTAATGTTTGCATAGCGTAACAGAACAACGATATCTCAGGTGTTTTTTGTTTCGTTGCATGATTTGGAAGTTGCATCAATGGGTTTCAGTCCGTTAGACATTCTAGTTCATACAGAGCAATGTGCATTAATGCATTCTCTCGGAAAACCTTCAGCCCACTGAGAAACGATCCTTGCAAAACGTTTGTGAAGAAAATAATATGAGGTGGAAGGAAAAACTTTCTTGCGAGTGGACTCCAAGTTTCTTGGTGGAATGCAGTACTTTTTCAAAATGCTATTGGCGGAAACCAATACTTTCACATCAGAATGCAGATGTTTTGTGCGAGAATGCAGTTTCTTAGCAAAAACTAAAGTTTATTAAGCAAAAAACAAAAAACAAAAAAAGATTCACAAATATGTTCATATTTCCCATGTTAAATTCCTCGAGTTTGTTCTTTCCTGTGAGTGTGATAACATATTGTAAGTCAATTAGACACTAATCCACTAAAGTCGATCAAGCATGTTAAAAATGGCTGCACAGGTGCAATCAGATCAGCTCCGAGCGAGCTTGATTACGCAGTTGGATGTATCAATGTCAGACATCTATGCCTCTTTTTCTGTCTTATATGGGAAGGAAAAAGAAAACTTTGTGACGGCACGTCTGAAAGCATTTCCATCTGTCTGTCTTTGTCTCAGCAGGGTTTGGGGTGACAGATCACAAGACAAGACAAGCCGATTTTTTTTAGTCATTATCAGATCTTCCTTTTAGCAAACATGTTACTTGAGGTTTAAAAAAGTCAGCAACTTTCACATTTCTAAATGAGAGGTTCATTTGACACTGTGTTGCCTCCTCTAACACCTGTCAGGCTATCTGTCACATTCTGGAGGTCTTCTCCACCACCATAATATTACCCCTTATACTGCAAATCCACTCAGCATTTGCAGAACTTTTCATACGTCAAATGATCCCATCCAAATGTCCCATAGGACATAACTCAGAGCCTAAATTTAGGCAATATATTAGGAGAACCTTTAACTGGCCCCAACTGGCATTGCTTTTTTGTTTGCCGGGACATTTAGCACACAAATTAGCTACTGCTATTGAAGTTCTCCTTTATAGTGAAATTGTCTGAGAAAGTTCTGACATTTACTGGCCGACTTTATTCGACCAACAGTTATAAGGCGTCCCTCATATAACTCGGTATGGTCTTTTAAAAAGGTTAATAGTAATCCGATGTCTTAACTGAATTAAAACGAAGAGGAACTTCCAGTATTCTCTCCGTCATTCTCCTTTCAACGGGAGACTAAAAAGCCACACTTTCCCTTGCCGGTCCTGAGGAAACCCGATCGGATTGCTTGTTAATTTCATCATTTCAGAGTTTTATGGATTTTCCAGTTGGTGCACTTTTCATAAACACGCTTTTCACCCCACACACCCCCTCCGGCCTCCCCCGTGTATGTCAGCATTTTCTCTGTAGGAAGAATCTGGAGGGCTGAAAGTTTATAAATAAGCCTTCTATCAAGTTCCACAACAGGTGTGACCTCCCTGTGTCCTAAAACTGAACACTTTCAAGGGCTGATATCTGAAAAGAGGGGGTCGGGAGCAGAAGAGAGGGGATTTACTGCTATCTAAAATAGAGACCTTCATCAACCACTGACTATTACCTTCCAAAGCGGTGCATGACTCCTGGCCTTAGTTTGTTTTACACGAAACACGCTTGCCCTTGCTTCGCCTTACTCGCATATCAGGCCTTTAGTCTGCCCATTAAAATTGGGCACTGTGGAGTGTGGCAACCGTAGTCAGGATAAATAAACAGAATTTGCCGAGAAAAGCTCCAGGATCAGTGAAGATCTTCTCTTGTAGTGAATGCACACTTGCGCTTAAACCATATGTTCCATGACGTTATCCAAACCGCCTCCCCAAGAGCACTCGTATACATTCCCATCTATGGACTAGTAGAAAATGATTCCCTTTTCTCTTAAGACTCACGGACTGTTCAATAGGAGTCTAATGCCCATCGCAGATGGACAGTAAGTGCTACGAGTAGCTCCTTTAAAGCTCACCACTGACCACATTACGATGTTTGCATCATTTACAGAACAGGCACATATGCTTTTATGTGGTGTACGCTCAAAGCACATGATTTCTCTGCATTCTGATTATATTTTTCCATTTTGCTCGGCAAGAAAACGTTCAATATTTCCACTAGAACCTAGTAACTCATCTGTCTTTGCATTAACACAAGTGGCAGAAGCTAGGTAATGGTAACTTCTTCAAATGGTAAGGAGGTGTCAAAGGGTTGGTCCCTAGTACATAGTGATTTTTGCTTTTTATACTTAACCTGAAGGGCACCTCCTTTCCCCTCGAAGCAGATCTGTTGCAGTCTGAGGGCAGCAAACAGGTGAGGGAGAGAGGGAAGGTTTGTTGGATTATTTTACATTATTTTGATTAATTATTCAGATGCCTCCCATTCTGCCCGTAATGACTTGGTATGCTACGGTCAAAACCACTGAGCTGTCATAACTCTCCCCGAATGACTGGCATGAACTTGAGCAACTACACACCACATGATACAATTACACAACCTGCAAGCAATTCCTGGACACTTTGTCATAAAGATACAGTGTGTGTCTGTGTGATATATATATAAAAACACTGTATAAATACTTGTTTAGTACTGACCTGGACAAGATATTTCACATAAAATATGTTTACATATAGTACAACAATGAATATATGTTTTGAGATCCAACTTTTTACACAAGGGCTACTGAGGGAGTCATATTTACTATTGCAGAAGGTACAAACACTCACTGATGTTCCAGAAGGGAAAACCATGCATTAAGAGCCTTTTGAACAGAATGAAGAGGTGTACATTTTACTAATTTTACCTAAATTTCATGTTTTTTTCATTTAATACTCTAAGAAGCTACAGAAGATACTTACATGGTTCCCAGAAGACAAATTTAAGTTAAATTGACACTGATCTTCAAATTTAAAAAGTTTTCTTATTGCATCTTGGAACTATCCATCCGTGTTGTGAACAAAAAACATGTGAACGCAAAAATCTGGGACAAGTAAATATACACTGCACAAAAAAATAAAGGGAAAACTAAAATAACACATGCTAGATCTGAATGAAAATAAGTTAAAATGAGGCTCAGTAGTGTGTGTGGCCTCCATGGTTCTGTATGACCTCCCTACAACACCTGGGCATGCTCCTGATGAGGTGGCAGATGGTCTCCTGAGAGATCTCCTCCAAGACCTGGACTAAAGCATCTTCCAACTCCTGCCCTTTTGGCCCTCCAAAGAAATGCCACCCCACAACATTACTGACCCACTGCCAAACTGGTCATGCTGGAGGATGTTGCAGGCAGCAGAACATTCTCCAGGGCATCTCCAGACTCTGTCACGTCTGTAACATGTTCTCAGTATGAACCTGCTTTCATCTGTGAAGAGCACAGGGCGCCACTGGCGAGTTTGCCAATCTTGGTGTTCTCTGGAAAATGCCAAGCGTCCTGCACGGTGTTGGGCTGTAACAACAACCCCTACCTGTGGAATTCATGCCCTCATACCACCCTCATGGAGTCTGTTTCTGACCGTTTGAGGAGACACAGGCACATTTGTGGCCCGCTGGAGGTCATTTTGCAGGGCTCTGGCAGTGCTCCTCCTGTTCCTCCTTGCACAAAGGCGGAGGTAGCGGTCCTGC
>JAUCMT010000054.1:7073971-7107013 GCA_032357475.1 Enteromius thamalakanensis | reverse complement strand
GTGTTTGATTAGGGTTGGAGCTAAACTCTGCAGGACACCGGCCCTCCAGGACCGAACTTGGTGACCCCTGCTCTATATGCTCCAATGTTAAATAACGAGAAAAAGCCAAACCAACAAAACAAGGTTTCCAGGAGAAAGCAATATATTGAATAGAGGAATAATATTTTAGCCAAAAGATGGTAGAAAAAGCTTCTATGATGGATTTGCATTTTACAAACACACAGCTTTCTGCTTCACAAGATATGAGTTGAAGCAGTCATCTGGATTACTGGTTAATAATGGTAATGTTTTATCAACTGATGAAGAAACAAACTTACCCACATCTAAGATGGCCTGATACTAGGTAAATCTGCATTTTGGGTAAACAATATCTTGTCCAAACAACAGAAATAATATGACAGTGTAGAATGCTTGAACAATTTAAAACCTTTGACTTTGGTGCGATCCAATAGACGAGGGAAAGGATGGGCATGGTCAGGAAGATCCCAAAAGACACCAGGAGCTTCCAGGCTGTTCTGCTGCCCCTCCAGCCTGAAAGGCTCCCACACCAGATAGAGGAGAGCACTTGCTGGCAGATCGGGTGGGCTACAAACTAAAGTACAAACAATGGTTAGCTAAATCAATAATGGGAACACATTTTTTTTCTTGTTTTGAAGCTTGAGGTCCTACTTGTTTCTGATTATAGTTGACGGCAAGCCTTAAGCGAGCCAGGTTTGGAATACCCTCCTCAAATGTCTGCTGGTCCAGCTCATCCTCGCTGTCCTCATCCTGATCACCGAGGCTGTTGAGAATGGTGGTGACCTCACTTTGGTTCCGGCACATTCCAAGCAGCTCCACGGCAAACTCCTGGCACAACTGCTCCAGGGCAATATACTGAGGCTGAATGAAGCAAAGGAGACAGTGTTTGAAAAAAATATGCCAGAGATTACACCATTGTTGTATTGTGTTTTTACTACATGACTTTGATTCGGAAACATTAATAAGAAGTGAAGCTTTGCTGAACCTTAAATTCAGGTTCCTTTTTAGACAGCTTGCGGAGATCCCGGCTGAGTCGAAAGGCACTGAGCATGGCATCTTCTTCGGTGATGGATAGATAAGCGCGGCTTGCAATTCCTCGGTAGGTGTTGATACGAGATAACGAGAACTTGAGCAAATCATACTGCCGCCCATTCCTGCACTCCAGACAGGTGCATGAGATTTTATGCGGCCAAGGAATTTCGTGACCTTTCTGATTGAGCATTGTCACAATCTCATACAGATCCTTCTGACAGGCCAGTGTCAAAGGTGTCACTCCAGGCGCAAACTGGGAATCATCAATGGAGTGGTCAAAAATGGCCATTGAGAAAGAGCGCACATCCATCTTGTTTCCTTTCTCTAGATCGAGGCGGTCCAAGAGGCGCTTGACCACACGAGGCTGGTTGGTGTCCACGGCCACCAGAAGAGCTTCGTGAATCTGCCGGAAGTCAAACTTGACCCCCTGGAGAAGGGTGTCCATGGTGTCCTCATTGCCCAGTCGGATGGACAAGTTCAGCGCTTCTCTCCATAGCCTGTCCTCAGCATCGTCCAGCTGGCGGATGATGCCGTCACCCGTCTTCAGCAGTGAAGAGACCATGTTCACGTTGCCCTCTCGGATGGCCCCGAGGAGCTCCGGAGGGAAGCGAAACTTCTTGTTCACAATCTCGCGCCATTGTTCTGGCTATTCATAGGGGAGATAAAAATTCACTGCTTCAAACGCTGTCTGTCCTTTTGTAAAAACTAAAGCACAACTTTGCAATGGCACAATATATATATATATATATATTATAAAAGTAAAATGTAAAAAAAAAAAGTCCATATTGAAAATGTGAGATTCAGGCCAACGAGTCTTTACACACTTCCAAGATGACTTAAAATAATAAAAAAGATAGAAAAACCGAGACAAAACAGTTGAAAATCAAGATGTATGCTGACATTGAATATTGAAAAAGTCATGGAAATTAATTAAATATCAAAAAGGCGTCACTTTTTAGTGAACACGTACATCCACTGGAAATCAAAAGAATAAACTGTATATATATAAATATATACTGTATCAGTTGTGTTAAAACTATTATTTATTATTATAATAAATATATTTTTATTAATAAACATTTTTAAAACAAGTTTTTGCTTGCATAATCTATGCGTGTTCTGTGTATATTTATTATGTATATATAAATACATATGCATACAGTATAGATTTAGAAAATATATTATATATAATAAATATAAATATACATGCATGTGATACTTCATTAATACATATTATGCAATATAGATTATTATGCAAACAAAAACTTAATGCACTTTATATATATATATATTTATGTTTATATTATATATATATATATGGGAAGCTTTTTCTATTATTTTAGGACACTAATGATATACACTCCTGACATGTGTAAGTTTTTACTCCAGATATTACGCTTAGAATTTGTCACAATAAAATGGGGAAAAAAACTATTAATTAGAAAATGCATTCCTAATGTTGTAGTGCCGTAAATATCACATCTGGCAAATACACAATTTCCAAAGGCTTGATATGTACTTTAAAATAAACAATGCATATTTCTTACCGTGAGGTTTTCCATCGTCGGATACACTGAGGATATAAATATTACAGTGAGACTGTATCAATGTATATCCCACATATCCGCTGTATATCCAAAAAGTAAACAAAGCTGAACAGTAATGCCGTTTTGTGAGGCTCTAATCCTGATCGGAGGAAAAGCGAGTTACTAGTTAAGCGAGTTCACTGGTTTGCCACCGCTGAGGAGTCAAAACACGGCTGAATGATTTCATGATTCTGAACAAACCAAATAACAGCTACAGCTCCCCAAAGGATAAGACCAATTAAAAACGCAACCGTAACATTTTGTTGCATCCCATTAGAGCTCACAAAGGACTTCTGAATTTCCACTCCCCCATCACCACACTTCCTCCTTTCAACACCTCTGTAAACATCAGCCTCAACAATAAGGCTGGCCATATGACACAGGGTCAGTGTGGGAGTTTTTCAGGTTATAATTAAAAATGTATAAAATAAATGATAAAAACATTATTATGTAATAATATTAATGTTTTTGAGAGCCAAATCTGCATATTACAATAATTTCTGAAGGATTCAAATTGCTGAAAGAAATTCAACTTTGCTATCATTAAATTACGCATTATAATATATTCAAATATAAGTTTACATATTAATAATATTACTGTTTTGATCAAAATGCAGTTATTATCATAAGAGGCATATTGAAAAATATGTACATACATCAAATCTTTAAACAGGATTCATATACATTCACTTTTTAACAAAAAATTCATTTATTTTTGTTGTTGAACAACTGAGAAAAATGACAAATCTGACTGTATACGTTTTGTTTATGAACATGTTGTAATCAATTACAAACAATGGTTTAATTTAACATTCTAAATGACATCACAAAGAGAATGGAAAGCAGATCACATATTTACAACCAAAATATGTTTGCCAGTCAAACATTTTATAATGACCAATGTTCTAAATTCACAATTAAAAACAATAAAAAGTCTTTTTAGGGAGGTAGTTAACCAGTAGGATACACAACATTTACTGAAGGAGTTTTGTCCAAGGCCTTAAAACCATGAGAATACCTGATTTCTATTTGTATGCTGCTATCCTGAGAAGGCTTCTGAGACCACAGGGCTATTCTCTCAGTTCAGCCACACAGTACCTGGCTCCACCGTGTCACCACAGGTGCTGGCGTGCTGCTGGATACAGTCTGGAGGGAATCGGAAGGAGCAAAGAGGACATGGAACCATATGCTCATCTGCGCCAGAGCCAAAAACAGAAGAGTACTGTGAGCTCATGACCTCTGTTTCCCTGACTCCCATGAGCTCCGCTGAATCAGACTCCAGGCAGGTGGAAGCATGGAAAGGCAGATAATCAGGACTGAAGGATTCTGTGTGAACAAAAAGCAAAGGTAAAGAAGAGGAGCCTGTGAGCAGTAAAGTATGACTTTACATTTATTTGCTTGCAAAACTGCTCTCTAATGCACACAAATATCTTACCTCCACAAAGAGGACATCTGGTCTCAGGAGAGCGCTGCGGGGCCTGGTGGGCACTTCTGTGTGGGCTCGTCGAGCTGGGTTCACGGCTGGATGCTGTAGGTCTGGATATCTTCCGTGGAGCGTCACTGTTTACAAGGCTCTGCCTGAATGACCACCATTAAATACACAATACACAAGTCTATAAAGATTATACAGAGTGAAGTATATATACACGGGAGTCTACAGAGTCTGGGACCTCTAGTGAAATATGCAATTGAAGCTTTTTTCATTTTAAAGGTTAATCCACCCCAATATTTGTTTGAATAAAATGTTTATTCAATTTTTTCTTTCCGTAGCCTATAAAAAGTATGCTCGTTGTTTTAAAAGTTCTATAATGGAAAAACATGTTTTTGTTACATTAAATATAACTAAATAAAACAAATTAACATAACATAAATGTAGCGTGATTTTTGACATGTTTTTTGTAAGCACCACTGCATGAATAAATATAAATAAAAATATTATTGTTAAGAAGTTTAAAGAAATGAATACTTTTGTTCAACAGCGATGCATTAAATTGAGATAAAGTGATTAAAAAAAAAACATGTTACCAAAATATATATTACAAATAAATGCTCTTCTTTTGAAGATTCTTTTCATCTGAGAATCCTGACAAATATGTATTACAGCATCCATAAATCCAGTAAATGTTTTAAACATTGATAATAATAAGAAATGTTTCTTGAACATCAAATTAGAATGATTTCTGATGATGATGCAACACTGAAAACTGGAGTAATGATGCTGAAAATTCAGCCATTAAATACAATCCAAAACACTTTATACTAGAAAACTAGATTCATTTCAGATTGTCACAATATTTCTCACAATATTTTTTTAATTTATATATTTTTATGAACAATTTTGAATATATTAACACAAAGTAATTGTAATGTTATCCTTCAAATCAGACTTTTTTCTCAATTCATACCGTGCCTTAGACTTCTTCTTTTGCACACGAGGGGCCTTTAGGGGCCTTTCACTGGAAGTCCTAAAACCACCTAATTCAGGCCGTAAAGAAAGCAAGATCATTATTATGATAAAAAGCATGAATTTTCCCACTCCATCTATGTGGTGTCCAAATAACAACTTGCCTGGTGGGGATTTCACCTTATCTTCTCTCGGAGGTGTTGTGCTGGATGTCGTACTGCAGGGGGATGTAGACAAAGAGCGTCTGTTAGAGTGGGCGGCTTTGACCATCTGCTCTGCCCGACTCAAACTCCCAGCATTTCTTTGGTGATCTGAGGGGACATCCCTAAAAGCGAGTAGAGAGTGCCTTCTGAATATCATGCTACTACAAATCTAGCTTTGAAATAAAGACTCTCAGACACACACCCTGTGATTTGTCCAAAAAATGTGTTTTGGATAGCCGGACTGGAAAGCCATTCCATCACGGATGTCATCTTTTCTGGTGTGCGCTGTGAAACAATTCCTAACATTTAAACCCAATTAAACCAGTTGCTGCTGGATAAATGGTATGAGTTTGCTAGAATCTCTCACCAGATTTTCAGCAGCAATATCTTCGAGTTGCACTGATGAATTATCAGCCTCGTCTTCCATGGTGCGGGCGCGCAGAAAAGACAGACCAAACTGTGAGCGTTTGTTGAAAGGCTGAATGCAAGTGACTCGCAGTCTGTCCCAGCTCTCCTCAGCAGCCTGAGGGAGAAAATCAGCTGGACATGGACACATTTAAATTATTACCTCAGTCTTTCAATGCCAATGAACACAATTAAATGTTATGCAATTGCATTATAAAGGTGGAGATTATTAGGAAACAGTTACACATGTGATTTTCACAGTAAAAAGTTAAAGGAAATGCAAATACAAAAATAAACACAAAAATACTTTTTTTTTTGACTAATCCGCCTTGATGCTGTAGTATTTAAAAATATATATATTTGTGCTGTCAAAACATTTATTGTGATTTATTGCATCCAAAATAAAAGTTTTTGTTAATATGTGTACTGTGTATATTTATTATTTATATGTAAATTCACACACTAAAATAAGTTGATCTTTTATATACATATATACAAGTAAACATTTTTGAAATATATACTGTATGTGTATTTTTAAAGCATAATACATGGACATAGTACACACACACACATTACGTAAACAAAAACTTTTATTTTAGATGTGATTAATTACGATTAATCCTTTGACATCTCAAATCTAAATATAAATCAAATGTATGTTTAGATTTTACATAAATTTGTCCAATTTTTAACTTAAATGTTGCATTAACTTAAAATAAAATTAAGTATTTTTAAGTATCATTTACATTATTTTATATAGAAATAAATTATTTAGAAATTAATATTGTTTAGTACTTTGGAATCCACTCAAAATACAAAATACTACAGTAATAATATTATTACACTAAAATACAGTATTGTTGTTTTTGGTCATTTTTAGGGGTGTAAATATTAATCGATTCGTATCGATGCATCGATTATGCAGCCGACGATTCAATGCATCGATTGGTCCGCAAGAGTATCGATTAATGTGTTTATTTTGCCGCCTGTTTTTTCATCCGTTCCGACCTTTCTTTTACTGTCTATGGCTCTGACGTAAGCGTACTACCTACTCCTAAGCTGCGGGTGGCGCTAACCTCATTATTGTCTTCTGCTTCACACACGTCACTTACGTTTCACAGTCTATCTATGTTGTTCATGTTCACACACCTCACATTGTTATTATGGCCATAGTAGACCTGCACTATAAGCATTTTTTTTGTTCTTATTACAATTTATCTGATTGCACTTTGTAGATGCAGTAACTGTTCTATTTGCAGTGCATTGAGCACAACTGCTATAGTGTAACACATTATGTGAATAGTATACTGTTTCTGTATTCTCAATAAAAAGCAAATTATTTACTATTTTTGTTGATTTATTTGAAACTTAATATATATCATGTAAAAATATCTAGTATTGAATCGGATCGAATCGAATCGCATCGTATCACAGGGAATTCTGAAGTATCGAAAATAATCGAATCGTTGGCTTAAGAAATCGGTATCGTATCGAATCGTCTTGAAGGCTCCGATTTACACCCCTAATACACAGCAAGCTTTTTTGATTGATGTGCCATCCTGGATGAGCTGCACTACCTGAGCCACTTGTGTAGGTTGTAGACTCCGTCTCCTGCTACCATTAAAGTGAAAGCTCCGCCAGCATTCAAAAATGACCAACACATCAGCCAGAAATCATAGGAACTGAGAAGTGGCCTGTGGTCATCATCTCCAGAACCACTCCTTTAAGGGGGGTGTCTTGTTAATTGCATTTAATGTCCACCTGTTGTCTATTCCATTTGCACAACAGCGTGTGAAATTGAATGTCAATCAGTGTTGCTTCCTAAGTGGGCAGTTTGATTTCACAGAAATGTGACTGACTTAGGAGTTGCATTGTTGTTTTAGTGTTCCCTTAATTTTTTTGAGCTGTGTACATTGTCGCCATTGATGACCTCAGCCAAAACTTCAATCGCAAATTAAATTTATTAAAGTTATGAACACAGCTATAACTTGTAAACCAATCAGTGAGCGATTGTTAATTTAGACAGACATGTTTACTTAGTGCATTCAAGCTATACATTTTAGCAATACATGACAGGTTGCTTGGATTTGTGCATTGGCGCTCAGCATTTTTTTTTTTGCTAGTCCCCCTCCATCAGGAAACGCATCAGAGCCGTGTCTGTCTAATCTTGGTACTTCCTTTATACAGTAATATTAGCAGTAAATAAATTTAGTTTGCATTTAATTAATTTGAGGGTGCATAATGTTATTTGATTGAAGTGTGTTATGAATTATTACATTGGGAGCTCGATGGGAGTTTGATTGGACAAAACTCTGAATGTGGCTAATGATTCAGTGAGGGGATAAACAGCTGAAATAGCTCCACGTCAAATGAGAGATTAGTATACAAGACCAAATGCACGGGGCACAGAGCACCCTTTGTCTCACCCCCTATCGGAGAGTGTCAAAAGCGTATAAATATTTCAGAATGAGGTGTGCGCACAGGCGAAACTCCCCCATCAGGCATCTGCCCTCTGGGTTCTCAGAGGGAGACAGGTGCAGATGCATGAAAGAGGATTTCATTTCTAAAATAGCATTTAGCATTTTCCTTCTTCTAGAGATCCCTGTCTGTGAGAAATTCTCGTGTAATCATACACCGCGCTCTCAGAAAACTTTCAAAGTTGATCCTCCGAGACATATGGTGGCTTATCCAAAGGAGAGGATAGCAGGAAAGGGGGAGAAGAGGGATTTATATATTCAGACAAAGAAAAAAAGGACAAAGAACGTAGTGAATCTGAAGTATGGAAACATGGAAAACAGTTTATTGAGTCCAAAGGTCTAAAAGTGTTGGTGTTTTGGCTTTTCTTACTAATTTACTAATACGAATTGTACTTGGATTTAAATTGGCCAATTTATACTTTAATGGCTGCAGGAATTGATAATCATGTTATCCAGCATGTGCTTCAGTGGAGCCGATCACCTTATGGGACCACCTTGAGATCACATGACCTTCTGAATCAGTGTTATTTTGGTATCTTTGAGATTTAACATTTTTGATGGATATAACTTTTCTTTTTACATTCAAATACCTATTTAATGGCCACCAAAATGTAATCTTGTTAAATGTAATCTTCTAAACCTTGAGTGAACAATACTTTTACAGCATTAATTAATCTTAATGCTAATTTCTTCTTTAGCATGCATGCTTAAAACTCGCAAGTAACAAGTTACATCATAGCTATCGCACGCTGAATTAACATGAACAAACAATGAACAACTGTATTTTAATATTAACCAAGATTAATTAAGAGTGTAATAAATGTAATATTTATTGCTCGTTCATCAATTAATACATTCATGTTAAATGACACCTTTTTATTTAAAAGCTACAGTAGTAGCTTAAATATTAACCTTTATTATTTATAATTAATTGGCAAAATAATTATTAGCTTATTACATATTTATTGCATATTCCGTTATCAGCTTTATATATATATATATGTGTGTGTTTAGTTGAAGACAGCGTGGATTTTGAACGCGTTTGTAGACTTTTCGACTGCATCTCGCAGACCTTGTCTTGTTTCATAGTCCTCATATAGTGATCTGTTTAGATCCTGTCTCATCTTTTCTTGTTTTGCCAGTCAACATAAAGTTCTGCTCAGTGGCTTGTCTCCTTAACTTAACAAAGCTTAGTGCAACTCGGTTCAAAGATTTAATTGTGTTTTGCAAAGGATGTGCTAGACAGAATGGCAAAGTTACAAGGTCTCTTCCGCTGTTAAGCACCATGAAGAAAACCGCTGTGATATTAAGACTAATATCTTTGACATTGTCTTGTGATGCTTGCGTTAAAAGGCCTGTTTATTTTCATCATTAAAAGAATGTGTTGTCTCCTGAACACGCGGGTCGAGCTTGCGCTCCCAGTGAGGCTGTGCATCTTGTTTCTTTTTTTGTTTCTTTTTTTTTTTTTTTTTACTTTTTCCATTCCAGTCATCAAATGCCGCTCGCAACATAATGAGAGATGTGGCAATTAATTTTCTTTTAATCAAGGTCGAAATGAAGTAAATTGGTATAGCTCTGCAAGCCCTCATTTTCTATTTTTGCAGTGATGCAAAACAAATACGATAAAATTATGGCCCTCCTCACCTTCAGTAATTAGAAAGCGTGAATGATCAGAGAAGATGATATGTGATATACAGCGTCTGCAACTCTCTCCCCCAGAGATCACATTCCGTCTCTTTTGAAACAGATGACCATGTTTTCCTCCCCGTGCCCGCCGCTCTCCTCTTCCTTTTTTTTCCCCACTTGAGTTACAGACAGAGAGAGCAGCTCAACGTGACATTGACTGCTGTGTTGTTGTAATGCCTCTCAAATCTTATTAAAGACCACGACTGCAAAAGACCTCGCTGACTCCACACATTTCCATTAACTATGTTGTTTCAGTATCCTACAAGCTGATTAAGAATTTATTAAAATTAGATTTTAACTCTGCGCCCAGATATCTTATCAGCACCATATGGCTGTATGACAAGCATTGTTGGTAGACAGCATTAATAAACACAGAGCACTGGTCCCTTTTGAAATAGTGCCACTGTTTATATAGCTGATTTTGCTTCAGGACCCTGATTTTACGGTGCTCTTTTAACACGTTTGCAAAGTTGTTTATCGTAAATAAAAAAATGTATTTCATTATTTGCATGTAACAGTAATTTCTGCTTTCCCTGATTTATGTGCAGTAGATTTCCTTAAAATATAAACACTGTGGCACTTTCAGACAGGGATGCACAGTACATCATAATCATATCAGCATTAAAGATTTTGGTAACATTTTCCAGTTTGCTAACCACAGTAGTTAATATATGAGCTAACAATAAAAAAATATTTCTAAAGCATGTATTAATCAGAATTTCAACATTCACAAATACATTAAAATAATAATATTTCATTTGTTATGGGCCTAACAATAAACATTTGTATTTTTATTAACTAACATTAATAAAGATGAAGAAATACTGATGTATTGCCCACGGGTTGGTGTTTTATATATTTTGTCCGGTATAAATTATGCATGTCTATTTCCTCTGTTTTTTCAATTAGATTACTTTTGTAATCTTTAATTTTTCTGAACACTAATTATGCAATCAATCAATACATGAATGAATTAATGGAGAGATGACTGCATATTATGCATGCAGAAAATATTGATACCATATTGGTTATTTGCTGATATTAAGCTGATTTAGTTTTTTATGTAAATACTATTTTTTTCCCTATTTTCTTACATAATATTTGCTGTCATCCAACACTGTTCTGTAGCAAATTTTTAAAAGTTTACTCATTTTCACTGGTACATTACAATGCAATCCAAATTTATTTGTAGCATTTAAATACCTTTTGTTTGTTTGTTTGTTTGTTTGAGCATCCCAGTCAATGATGAGATGTTGGTACTGCCTCTTTGGGTTTTGCTTTTTGGTAACACTAGTGGCACACTTAACATTTAAAACCAAGCATTAGGATTTTCGATTTATTAATTGTGTTGTGGGCAATATTTTTTCTACATTGGCAAAATACTGTGGAGTCTGATTGGATGCTTATTGCTAAACACATAAAAAGATAAGATACTGAAAGATACTGAAAGTATTTTGTCCTCCCTTTAAAGTAAATATGCCTGTTTGTGTTGCTATCTTAACTATGCACTATTATATACTTAATTGCAGTTTAATATTTACATGTTATTTACCGTGACCCTAGCAAAACGGAATTGCAACCCATTTTTGGGCCACCATGTACTAGTTGAACCTCTGGTGTAAAGCTTGATTGGATTCACAGACATTGACGTCAATAACAAAAGGTATGGGAAGTGTTTTATACTCCCTTTTATTAGGTCATGACCAGCTGAGAACCACTGATTTATATACTGTTGACGAATGACTGCAGTCGCTCAAAATATGTGTGCTAAGGTTTTGATATGCACGTTTTGAGAGTTTGAAATAATTTAATAAAGCGTTCTCCGATGCACACATGCAAGCGTTTTTGTTTTGATTTGATAGTATAATGTGCAGACAAGGCTCCACACTTTCATTTCCTGAGTAAGTGATTAAGGAAGTGACCACCTACCTGTTATTGTGTGCGATTGGGACAAATAAATGAACAGGGAGAACACATTGTTACACAGGGGGGTTCCCAAACATTAGTGGCAGTATTTAGTGTTTTTTTTTATAAGCTTGGTTACTTAAACACCTGTTAAAGGCCCCGGTTAATATGTAAGCAATACTGCAGACTAGTGATATTTATAAAGCAACCTAAAGGATGAAGAGAGCATTAACTCAAGTCAGCAAAGAAGGGATAGAATTCTAACAGCTGCCTAGTTGGTTAAACTACTCTGTCTCTACCTTGTTTCTCTCCCTCCCTCTATTTGCCCATCAACTCACAAAGCTGCTTCTTATTTACCGAGCACAGGCAGCTGCCAGCACTTCTAACTTCCGGTTGGAAGACAGGCGTCTGCTTCTAGAGGACATTGCTTGTACATATCTTTATCTAATTAAGGTAAATGCCAGTTGCCTGCCCTTCCACGATATGCCACTGAGTTTCACAGTCGACCTTAATTACGCTCTAACAGGGATCTGTCTGAGGACAGGTGAATTGAATGAACTGAACTAAACTATAATAAACTAAACTATATCTACAGCTAAATTGTATTTATTTATTTTTCTTTAACGTTTGTTTTGTTGTAAAATAAAGAAACTCATGCAAATTTTCTTTACTAATTGATTTCTATATTTTTTGTATGACGTGATATATATATAGATATTAGTGCTGTCAAATGATTTATCGTGATTAATTGAATTGAAAATAAAGGTATTTTTTACATAATATATGTAAATATGTGTCCATTTATTAAGTGCATATATGTAGATACACATTTGTAAAATTTAAGAAAACTTGAATGTTTATATGGTTAATATATTTAAATATCATATACATTTTATAGATTCTATAAATACATGTAAATATTTCCAAAATATATGCTGTTTGTGTGTGTATTCATATAATAAATGTACACCGTACACACAAACTCATTATGTAAAAAAAAAAATGTAAATGCGATTAATCGTTTGACTAGTATGTATGTGAAGGCTTATTGCACTAATATATATGTATGTATGTAGGTAGGTATGTGACACATATCTACACTTATATGCACACACACACACACACACACACACACATATGACCCGTATGGTGCTTAAACCCCTCATCCTAATTTATGATCAAAATAAAATCCCTTATACCTTTGCTCTGTTTATATTCTGTGTGGATGGAGACTAAGTAACAAATGGCCTGAGGTTAGCTTGCAACACTCATATATGTCACCCCCATTTAAGTTGCAACAAACAGCTAATATTTAAAGCTCTGTGTCTTCTTTTGGTGTATTATTCATGCGATGCGATTGAGAGGAGACAACGTGTTAAAGCTCATTATGTTAAAGGTGATTATAGTCACCGAATCCAGTGTCAAGTCTTTCTGCTTGCGTAGGGCAAAGGTGTCCTCACATTAAAAATGCTTACATGTCAGCAGGGCCATATGGACAGTGCTTTATCACTTTGTCAATGCAGACGATAGGACTGATATTCATCAGTTTGTCAATTTCTATTGTTCTTGTCTGTTTGCGTAGTTCGGTTTGCATGGAATGTACTAAAAGTATTCTCTTTGTTCCAATTATTCATACACCCTTCCCATTCCAGTTAGGCAGCATCAGACACCTAATAGAAACACATTTTGCCTGCCCTTTTTGATGACAAAATATTCTTGTTTATGTCATGCTAAAAATGTTGCTGCTGGAAGTTCCCGTTTGCACTAGCTGTGTGGTTTTCTGCCTTCTAATGGCGATGACTGGTGACTTGAAAGAAAAATTCAACCAAAAATGTGGACAGAAGGAAACTAATTGCTTTAAGTGGTTCCACCTAGCAGTATGGCTCTTCTAACCTTGTCCTACATTGCGATTAGCTTTTAATGTTTCATAATTAGTGATGGCACTGGAGAAGAAGTCAGAAGGCTAAGGGTTTGTTGGGTCTGCCCTTGAGAGCCGCTCTAATGAATCAATGGATGGCAATAATTGTACTAGTCATTACGGAATCAAGTGATCTGCAGAATAATGTATTGATTTTTGCTCTTTCTTACTACATAATTATTCTGTATCACAGTATTGCACCATCAGGGGAATCGACTGAAGGGCAAGCAGAATCTGTTCCGAATTTTGGAACGGTCTCATTTGCTTTTTTAAAATAGAGAAATCTGCATGTTAAGTTGCACAGCAAAGCTTTATCAATCACAAGGCTATTCTGTGTGTGCCCCATGTCCCTTTCATAGTTCTTGCGTTACCTCAGAGAAGTTCTTTTGTGTAACATGATGTTCAAACCAACCATTTAAAAGTGATGAACCCAACAGTCTGAACCGCAGAACATGAGCTTTACCTCTGAACATTGTGGGCTTGTGGGGCTATTTCATCATTAAATATGTACCGTTTGTAACAGTATCCCACAGGCAATAATAGGATGGGGATTTGAACTATGAACATGTCCTTCAATATTTATCAAGCGGCAGATATTAAATATAATTTCATTTCACTTTAATAGTCAAAAACGTGAAAGGTTATCCTTATATTGTCATTTAAAAATTATGTAAAGCATAACCATGTCTAAAAAAAAAAATGCTGTGCAGTGTTGATAAAATAATTGCTAGTAAAGGGTTAGTTCACCCAAAAATGAAATTAGGCTGTTTAACTCGCCTTTGAAGCATCTTAGGTGTATTTGACTTCTTTCTTTCAGGAGTTATATTAAAAAAATGTCCTGTGATTTCTAAAGCTCTCCAGTGGGTGGGTGTTTCCCTTTAACAGTCCAGAACACATTAAATAAAGTCAATTAAGACCTCCTATAGCAAATCCATGCATTTTTGTACAATAAATATCAATATTTCAAACATAATAAACACTTTTTTGTCACTTCTGCTATCAGAAATAAAGCTGTCACTGGGGCGGTACCTTTACAAAAGGTACTTTTGTACCTATTAGGTTCAAATATGTACACTTTAAGTACTAATACCCTTAAGTACAAAACGGACCCTTTAGGAGCAAACATGTACCTTTTGAAAGAGTAACACCGCAGTGACAGTTTTTGTATCTTTATTTCTGAGAGTGTAGGATGCATGTTTTTGTTTTGTTCTCTCTCTGCACTTTTTAATATAACTCCGATTGAACAAAGAAAGTCATATACACCTAGGATGTTTTGAAGGTGAGTAAAACTAATTTTAATTTTTAGGTGAACTAATGTTTTAATTATGCTGGTCTTTATTTCTCACAATTATTTCAAGGATGCAATTTTATTACAGTTAGATATGCAAGTATAACATTGAGACAACAAGCATGGAATTTTGAAGTAATTTTTACATAATGTATTATTAATGTTAATTCAGTTGCAAAATGTTTGCAAAAGTTGTTTTTGCAAGACCTCAGAGCATTACCTTGCTAGTTGACTATATTGATTACCTCTTATTCTTTTTTATGTAGAGCAGGGCACATCACAAAACTGCTAATTAGCAATAATCTGTTTGTCAATAATTCACAAGAGTGCAGAATTTAGATAAGGATAAGTTCAGGTTTGAAATACATTATCACAGCTCTTTTTTTTCTTGAGTTTATTTTGTTTTACGACCTTCATATAGCTTTGATAAATGATAATAAAAGTCATTGTATTAATAATAATAAAGGCAGGCCTAATATCTTACTAAAATACAAATTCTTTAGTCAGTGAAAATTACACCTGAGTTTAGTTGCTTGTTTAAATATAAGACAGCTGTATTGTATGTAGTCTACTGAAATGGCTTAAAATAGTACAACTGAGGAAAGCTCTTTATTTAAGAAAGTCTCAATAGAATTGTGAATCCAGAAGGTGACCACAAAACCCCAACAATGTCATAGGAATGAACAGAATAAAACGTCCCATATCGTTCACTGCAGTGCAGTTCAAATCAATACCATAGTGCAATTAAGCTGACGGGGCGGATACGTAGAATCCGTTCCGTGTTTTCCAGCTCTCTCACTGTGTGCTAACTGAGATATTCAATTAAGGATTCCTCTTCCCACTCTGAAGCGGCTCTCCAGGGCAGATCTTCCGAGCGACCTGCCCTATGTTAGAAATAGGAAAATCCAATAATAACAACACTGAAAAAAATGAAAAAATGAGGCAACTTTGATCACGCATGCTCCCTTGTCATCCACCTTATACACAACATTTGTTCTAAGTTGGAAAGTCGCGGAAAAGCCAGGAAGTAACGTTACAGGTAAGACTGTTGTTTTTGGATGAGCTACAGATCTCACTAGTCAGTTCTAACTATTTGTTTATGACTCCAGTGAGTTTAATACGCCCAGGTGTTTACGATGCAACAGATCGCTTGTGTTTAATCCAGCGCCTGCGGTTCTAATAGAAAGCTCATGTTTTGAACAGAACGCGTCAGTGAGTGCAGAACGTGAGAACTGAAACTCTGCGCACCTACAATCACCTATTACACGCGGGACAGACGCGGACCGGTTCAGGGAGCTCGTGCGCTGCTTTACATGTCTAAAAGTACTTCACAACTTTCTGATCGCTTCCGATAACCCGTGACTTGCTTGTCCTTATCTGCCCGCTCGGTATAGAGTTATTAATGGTTAAAACGCCGAGATGTGACGCCTGTATCTCTCGTCTTTGACACATACTGTATATGAATACAGTACAAGAGGTTTTCCCCTCCATTTCATGCGATTCTAGGCAATGCAGATATCAGTGTAAAACGAAAGAGAGTTTGGAGCGTTTATGAAAGCTTTAAATACCCATAACGTGATCGGGCATTAACAGGTGTAAGCCACGAGAGTGCAAAGTGAAAGCACCAGGCTAGTGAAGTATCTAAGGAGTGCGTAATAATACTGAATATGAATACTGAAACTGAATTTTTAAAAATGACTGCAACTGACTTTTTTTTGTGGCATTCCAATTTTTTTGTGTTATGTAAATATATAATGAAGTAATAAATAATGACAGTACTTTATGACAGGGTTTATAGTCCATTTCGTTTTGTTTATATTGCTGTTGCCGTGGTTACGTACGTACGCACGCAAACGCAATTTTTGTATTCTTTTTTTGTATAGTTTTTTTTTTAATGAAACTTTTAGTTGTAACATTTATAATCAAACATGTATTATTCATATTTATGACAATAATACATTTTAGACCCTGCAGCCTTTGTTGTGGTATCCTGAAGGGATTCAATCTTAATTGGTTGTAGTTGCATCACAGAACGACACGCTTGTCACATCAATGTATCTGTTTATTTATTTATTAAAAGTTAAATCTTGATTTTCTTCTTATGTATTTAATATGAAATTCGAAGAATAATAGGCTAATATGTTATTATAAAAGTTAATAATAAATTGTAAGATGATTTTTTTTTTTTGGTGGTTCATTTAGTTTATCTTTGACAGGGCAAGACCTTACCCACAAAATAATTGTGTATTAAGTACATAATTAGTATTACAGTTTCATAAAAACTAATGTGTAATTTATCCTGTACATTTAAGAAATGCCCTATGACTATTTTAAAACAGCAATTTCCCTTTCCTTTTGGATTTACTGATTTATAATGTATACGTATTTGCTACAGCTTGTGCTGACAAACTTTTTTCTTTTAGTGGCATTAGACTGTAAGGTGTTTTTCCTTCTATTATGTTTGTTTGTGCTCTATTTGCCTTGTTGTGTCTGAAAGCAATAGCGTGTAAAAAGATCACTGCCACTTTAAACCCCAGAGTTCGCATATTCTCGCTGGATCTTTCTGCTTTGCTAATTATTGTGTTGTTTTCTGAGCAAATATGTCATATCCATGGCGACCAGGCAGGTTTATTGTCTTTCTCATGCGATGGTTCACATAAGTAATTAATTACTCTCTTTTCTTTCTCCCTCCCTGTCTCCAGTAAGCCAATCAGTTGAGGGGAAGCATCTCGTGTTTAAAATGCCTGTGATATCCAAGAGAAGGTAAACAGAAACCTTGATGTTTAGAATGTAAGTGTTTTTGTGCCCTGAGCGTTACGTGTGTGATGTGTGCCCACTGTCTGTGTGTTTGCGTGTCATTACGGTTTTTCGTTATGAAAAATTATACATATTTAATAAGTGATTAATGTGTGAGGACAGCCTTTTTGTGCGTCTGGGTCTCATTCAAATGACAAGGCTCTGTGTCTGATGATTACAATAATGAATGAATTCAGTGTATTATAAAAAGCTTAAGGAAGGAAATTATTAAAGCTTTTTTGAAAAGCGTTGAATACATTCAAAATCTTCACAGGTTGCTTGTAATTGGTTATTAATGTGGAAATTGTCAGGGACAAGCTTTGCTTGGGGCCCTGTCCCACAGTGTTGATCTACAATGTGTCTGTGGAATGTGGTGGCATGTGGCTCGTGCCCAGAGACATGCTTCCATCTGGACAGCCACCCAACTCCAACTGTCAGAGCAGTTTTGCAGGTGTTGATCAGTCTCAGGATCCATCTGCCATCTTGAATATTTTCTTCCCCATATCTCCATCTTTGCTGTTTGTGCTTTTGACCAGTGATAAGTTGTGCATGTAATGCATGTAAGGGCATTTTAGCTTAGTTTTTGTGATCACAGCAATAGTTCACCCAGAAATTAAAATGCACCCACTCTTAGGCCTTTCGAGTTTGTAAATTCGTCAAAACCGATTTAAATTAGCAAAGAAATTTAGATCCTCTGCAGTGAATGGGTGTTTGGGAGTCCAAACAGTTGAGAAAATCACCACTATAAACCCACATGACTTCAGTTAATTAATGAATTTATTGTGAAGTTAAAATGTTCACGTAATAAATTAAGCATTGAGATTTTTGACTTGCCAAAATCCGTAATAACACTTCTTCCAGTGAGAAATTCCATCCCCTGTTGACCTTTCATTATCTATATACACCAATCTATTTGTTTAGAATGGTTTTGGACAGTTTTGTCTACATAAACAGTTCATGATCTGTGTATATTTCTCTCCTGATTTAGACAAAACAAGTTTTTCACTGTTGATGGATTTGTTACCAGCAGCTTTTTACATTACAAGACCTTAATGGATGAGCTGAAGTTGGGTGGAGTTGTTTTTTTATCAGCTGTTTGGACTCCCATTATGATGGCACCCGTTCACTGATGTAATGCTAGGTTTCTACAAATCTGTTCAGACGAATAAACAAGCTGATGTATATCTTGGATGGCCCGAGAGGTTGAGTAAATTGTCAGCAAATAAAATGTATTTTCCCTGTAACTTCAGTCAAAATCAAAGATGTATTTGCGGTTCTGCTGATTTACTGCAAATGTCAAGGAGCTGGTGCTACTGTACCTGAGACCTGTTTCTTTTTCCCTCTGACCTTGGCTTTGAACCCGTAACCCTTGTGTTAAAATGTACATTCATGATTCTGCGCTATGCTTGACAGCCCTCGAGATGTAATGCAATTGCTTTTTTACACCACCACTTTGTAAATTGCTCGCTGTAATGATTTGGTATCTGTATTCACACTATTGTGATCCTTGTAAAAATTTCCGTTCTCAACACGCAGGCGTGCGTAGGCCACATGTTTGTTTAATAGTCATTATTATTTTTGTTTTAGTGCACTGGAAATGTCCTCTTTGCATGCTTGATCAACCAGTAGGGAAATCTAATATAATTGAGGTTCAAGGTGAATTGCATCCTGAGCATTTCCCCTTGACAGAAAGAGAATGCATATACTTGAGCAAAAATAAACAAATCACACTGACAACAGTAATATAGGCTTGATTTTGAGGGCATGGAATAAGTATCGATTTAAGCCTTCACTTCATAGATGAAAATGGCCTTTTTGGTAATTTGTCCTGGGTCCTTTCAATGCAGGAGGAGGCAGGAGCGAGAGAAACGGTTTGGGGTGGGGGTGAGTAAGAGAGAGAGAGAGAGCTAACAAGACAGAGAAAGGGACATACTGCCCCTTTCCGAGCTCATTATCATTCTTAATAAGTCTTAAGGAAAGACGGAGCAGTGAGTGTAAATGCAAGGTAATCCTAACACTGGCCAAGGTTACTGGGGACAAAGGCATATGCGCACCCCTCCCTGCTGGTTGCACTGGGACACAGAATGAACCGTACCCCCAGCAGCACTCACAGAGCCCTCTGATAGATGAACTGATGCTTTCTTCACTTTAAAAATGTTTTAGGGCTCTATCTTTGAACCTTTTAACTTGTTTTACCATTTGAATATATTTTTAAAGCTTTTGTGTAACAGAATGTTTTGTTACATTTTATTTTATTTGAAATTAAATTCTAATTAAAATTTCATTTGATTGAGTTTGATAATATTGCACTTGGGGTCAGAAATATATGTGGATAGAAGGGATAGAAATGTCACAGAAAATAATCCCTATATAACATTCAATAAGTTTTTTTTAAAGGTATATATTCTAGTTATTATTGTAGAATGTGATTATAATGTTATTGATTAAATGAAGGCATTTTACATTAAAGTGTTTTGTTTAGTTAGAAAAAAAAAAGCTTTATTAATGAAACTAGAAATCTATTTGGGTGGGAAATATTGCTACTATTTTTTTTTTAAAAGATGTATGCATTCTAGCAAGTTATCTAGTTAATTATTATAATAAGATTAATTAAATAAAGATATTTTATATTAAACTAGATTTTATTTGGTTTTAAAAAATCGCTTCATTAATAAATAAAAAATAAAATAAAGGCTTTTTTAGATTAAAAAGTAAATTAGAATTTTAAATTTAAGTTTTTCTTTTGCTTAAGAGCAGTTTTTGCACAGATTTGTTAATACTACACTCTACAGTATTAAACCAGTACTTATGTTTGCAGTGTGTACTTGTTTGCTGTCAGGTATTTATTACAGTTCTGAGAGGATTAAATGATTGCATGGACAAAGCTGTGTTTAGCTTACTAGTGAGTTTAGTGCATCATCTGCCTGTCTTGTTTTGAATGCTCCAGGTTTAGACGTCTCGCTGATCTATTTGTAGACCCTTAAGAAATTATACTCATCATACGATGCCTAAATATTATAATGAATATCAGTCTAACGCAGATAAAAGCCCAGTGTGAATATGCAGCAGCTAAATGAACAAACTCAACTCTGTTAAGCAGAACCGTTGGCCTTTGTCTGATTCACAGAGGCGTTTTCTCAGCTTCCCTCTGTCACCTAAATATGATTTACCCCCAAACAGATGTTCTGGGTCTCATCATTTGCTCTATTTTCTGCCCTTTTAAAGGTTGAAATGAAATGCAGCTCTCTGCCCCGTAATTTGCCTGTGTTTGTGGCACTGTTATTTTCTGGCAAGGAGATGGAAAATGCTGAACCTCTGGGAGCGCTGGTTGGCGATACGGCTTCGGTCCAGTCCTGTAGGAGATTCTTTCGTGTTCCAGCGCTCCCTGTAGTCTCAACCCCTCCCCGGTCCTGGTTGGGGTTTGTATGGCAACCTGCTCTCATCGCCCCCTGGGGCAGCCTGGGAGGCAGAGAGCCATCGCCATGGTGATCCGAGCACAGAACCTCCGCAAAGCAGTCCATTGTGACTGGTGCTCGTTGAGGTGAGAGGAACAAAATGTCACAGCAACAGGTTTTTTCTTTTTGTTGTTTTTGCCTTTAATGCCCGTAGGGGTTTGTTTAGCCTTTGATTCATCTGTGCTGCCGTCTGCTAAACGAGTTGTTTGTGATATCTGTTAATTGCCTCTTTTAAGTCATCCGTTTTGGTGCACAGTAGAAGGCAAAGGGAGGAAGTGAAAACAATTGAAAACTATCTAGATCTAGAGGGATGAGAAAAGCATATCGTCATGAGATGGTTATAACCCCTTTACGGTAAATATTACTTTTCTTTTATTTTATGTGTATTTTATTTAGTCCTTTAGGATGACTCAGTGAGTAAGAATGTCTTCAGGAATATTACTCGAGTCTAAATTTTAACTCACGAGTGAATTCCCAGCGCTCACAGGCCAAGCTGAAAGTGAGATTCTAGCAAAACTGCAGGTTGATTAATTTTGCTTGATCTCCCCACTTTAATCTTCTTCTGAATGGATGTTGAAAAAGTCTTCTCGCACTGAGCACATGAGATCAGTTGTTCTCCACTAGGGGCAGTAAGAACAAATTAAACCCTGCTGAAGGCTGATGCAGAGAGCCCCTCGCAGAACAGCAAAGTCTTTCAATTACTGAAGAGAAAAAAAAGCTTAAACTTATTTCGTAAAAAACCTAAAGTACCGCTGAGATTCATCTCAAGCTGAACTGATCTGAGACTTATGCAAAGTACCACTTAAATCTCTTCTATTTAAAGAGATAGTCCACCCAAAAATGTAACTTTACTCATTATTTATGTCATTAACGATGAGTTAACGATGATTTATTTAATAAAAAAACTTAATTACACACTCATATATATATTTATTACATTTTGATTTTAATATTTAGTTATTTTTTAAACGAATTAAAATGAACTAATTTTATAAATCTGAGGGGGTACGTGCTCCAAGCCCTGCTTCTGCATTGTTGTTAAAGAAGAAACATCTTCATCTTCCTCTGTGGTGTTGTTTATCATGTGCTGTTAGGGCTTTTAGTTTATGTTAATTGATGCACGTGCGGTAGCAGACATACGGTGTGGTGTGACAGGCAGGGCGGGAAGGCCGCGGCCGAGGGACAGGTCAGAAAAAGGGGCTGCAATCAGCGCGTCTGAGCGGGAGGAAGACGCCTGTTTCTCCTCCTGTAACCTCGAGGAGGATGTGGGTTGAATTCTGTGACAGGTTCAGTGTTGAGTCTGGCCTCTGGGGTGGGAAGGGACCGCTGCTCTCATGAGGTACCGAGGAGCTCAAACACCTAGCATAAAGTCTACCACCCCCTCCTGACCTTTGCTGCACTGAGCCAAAGACTTACTTATCTGTTCTCTGGTCTTCATTTATCATGTGCACGTAAAATCTTTTTCTCTTGTTGGTTACACAGAGGTTACATATGTTAGAAACCTAACTGATAATATAAGAAATGACAAAAGTTGTGATGAATATGATATTTAAAATTAAAAATGAAATATAGATTTCATTGTAGATGTGTGATAAGTGATAATTGTTTGTGATGCTAAAAGTTCAGCTTTGAAATCACAGAATTAAATTACATTTTAAAATATAAAATAACTATTTTAAATAGCAGAAATATTCCCTTTTTTTGCTGTATTTTGGATCAAATAAATGCATGTTTGATGATCAGACTAAAAATCATGCTGTTCAAAAACTTTTAACTGGTAGTGTAGATATGATTTGATTTATTAATAGATTAGATTATTAATAGATTAATAAAATAGATTATTAACTAAGTGTGTATCTGTTTAATTTTTTTTAAAGCCAATGTATTTGAAGCTGCTTCTCACTTAAAGTGGATTGTCAGCACTGATATCTCTGTTTTTACTCTCACCTTCAGCAAATGGATACTTGGCCTCTTATGTTACGGAACAACCTTATTGACCGCTTATTTGTCCTCTCCCTTTTCTTCCTTGACAGAGACCTCAGCGGTTGCCGTCTCAATCAGCTCATGTGGTAATTCCACTTCAGAATTCCACTTGGCTGTCTGAGTAAATAAATATTTCAGCGTTTATTAGTACGCGGCATCGCCAGAAGGAATTCCTCCCTTCTTCTATAGCCACTCCAGTAATTAGCAAATTGATTAGGAGAACTTCAGCACACCTCCTTGGTTCTTATCTCCTCATTCTAGGACAGTATTGCAGTGCCATGGGACGGTGTAAATATTTTAAGGGGAAACCCTCAGCGAATCTCATTAATGGCTGTGGGGCTCTGCAGCTGTCTCCTGTTAAAGATCCCAGCCAATTTTCTAAACTGTGATTAAAGAAAAGTTTTGTATTATTTAAACATGCCGCGTCCTGTGGGTTTGCGGTGCCACCAAGGTCCTCCTTGAGCTTTCGTGTGTGTGTGTGTGTTTTTTTTTTTCCCTCCTACTTTCTATCCTCGGCTCCCTTCAGATCGATTAGTTTTGATTCACAGGAGAAAAGGAGCTTTGAATGTAGTGGTCATTCTGGGATGCATTTTGCGAAATGTGACAAAGACCTCTCTTTTATGTACGAATCCTAATTAAAATTTTACCCCATCCCTATGCAGCAGACTTGGTAGTGATTTGGCAGCTAATCACATTGAATTTTAAATGGGACTGTTTAAAGATGGCTTCAGATGCTCTCAGGATGGCACGCTAGTGCAAATTAAGTCAGAATAGCATGCTGTTTGGAGAGAGGAACAATAAAGCAAAATCCACATCGCAATTGTCTTATGCACTTACGTCAACAGACATCTTACAATATTTGCTTTTCTCTTTTAATTAGTTGAAAGGAACACAGGTAAACAATCAGCTGTTTTTCTTGGTAAATGGAGACAGGAAAACTGCTTTTCTTTTAATTATTCTGCCTGTTACGTTATTTCGCCTTGTCCTTATGATTTACGTAATTGAGGGAAAATGCGCAATCTAACAAACACTGAGGCTGGTTGATTGGTAAAAGGATTTGGCATCCTAGGAACGATTCATCACTTCTAATTTGAGAGTAAAGCCTTCGTGAAATGGCAAACTCTTCTGGAAAAGCTTGTCAACGAATGTGTTTGTGCATGAAAAAAAAAATGTAAGAAGAAGCTGTCCTCACACATTTAGTATACATCATTAAGTTCCTTGTAGCCAATCATATTGCCCATTCACCCAGCATTCCAGAACATATTAGTGACATCTCGTTAGCAGAAAACAGATAACTGAGGAAAAAATTACCAAGCAGGCTTCAATTGTTTTTTTTCTTTTTTTTCTTTTTTTTCTTTTTTCGAGTGGAATGACTGGAAAGAACAATTCTCATGAAGTGGGATTTCTGTGCTGGTTTTTCGGTCTATTACATTTTGTTCAAAAGAATATTCCCCCCTCCTCGTTTGTCATTTGTCTTTCCCTATTTAACTCATTCCTTTTTTTTACATCATCATTTTTTAACTGGATGAAAGCGAAGAGCAAACAATGAATCCTTTTTAGTACAATGAAGGTATTTTTCCTAGTATAATGCACTTTATGTCTGGAATAAGATGGTTAGGTAGATTTGTTTGATCGATTGGTTTCTTAACAGTCGTATTACTCTTGCATTGTTGATGTGGTTTATGTAACAACTTTAATTTTATTAGTGTTACAAGAGGGTTGTTAAAATGGTTGTTTGCATTAACTTGCACAGTGCGTGCTTGTTTCCACAGAAACTTTTTTTTAATGCTTAGACATTGCTTTATCAGAGTTTAGGAGACTAAATGGAGTTTAGTTAGTATTAGTGTCAAATTATGTTCTTAAGGAGAAATAAAAATAGACATAAATGGGACAATGAGAGTACTGAGCTGTAAAATGAAAGCATAGTTCTGATAATCATGAAGAACTTGTGAGAAATGTATGACTTTTAAAAGCAAATCTTGGCAAAACCGAGCACATGTCTGTGACACATGCACTGGGGTCTTTTTTGGGGTTGGGGATGACATCTTTTCTTTCTATTTCATGTCATTATCACTAGGAAAACAATTGAGGAGCAAAAATTATTCACAATAGGAAAAGCGATTATCTCATTTATGTCTGTGTTTAAAAAACACCCTGAAAATGTGACCTGTGTGATATATTTTTGAAAATCAGGCATTACTTTTTCCATCTTTTTAACCATTTTCTCTCCATTTCTTTTTATCGCTGCTAGTAGAAACGACTGAAATATTAAGCTGATCTGAATATTTTTGAAAAATCATCCATTTGAGTGTAATAAACAGCAATTACTGCAAACCTGCACTATACAGTACCTGCAGTACGAGTTGTGAAAAGGCCCAGCAGTCAAAACTTTCTCATAGTATTGAAAAGACGTCACTTTGACAATGCCAGCTACTGTTTGACTCTGCTGTGTGATCATTATGGGAAAATGGAAAAAAAAGAATGTACAAACACATTTTTGCTGTTTATTTTTGCAACCACACCTCTACATTCTGTACTATTTAACTTGGGTGGAGAAGAATATGGGTGGGGAAGTGAATTTTGTCAACATAAAAAGCTCTTCAGCTATAGTTAAATGAATAGATAAGGCAGAAAAGTAGATTGCCTGTCGATTGTTAGCTTTTGAACGACCCATTAGCTTCATGATACAGAAAACGAGTGCAAGTTTTATTGCAGTTTAAACGTCAGAAGCAGCCTCTGCTGTCAGTCTCTTCTAAATCCACATTCCAAACACTCCATGGGTCATCTTGCTCTTTAGCCGATCTATTTTGGGTCTTGTGATAGTGCTAAACTGTATGTATGGACACAGACGCGAAAGACACGTGTTTGGCCGTGCTCGAAAATGTGTAGTTCAGTTTCAGCCGGCTGCACCACCCACTATCCCTGAGAATTCATTGGCTGCCTTTTGGGCTCAATGTCACTTGTAGTCGGTTTTCTTACCTCAAACTTTTGCTTAAAAAAGCCGATGTCCTAAATAGCAGTATGAACAACATGAACCACATGACATCGATTTGCAAATATTGTTTCAAGGCTTATAGTGCAATGTAAATGAATGAATTAATCGAGATGATGACTGATCGCACCCAAGTGATAACGTAAAGACACACCCCATGTTAAACATCCTGTCAACCAGAGCTCACTGACTCAAGTTCAGATCCACACGGCATCTTGTTTGTTCATAACAGTTTGATAACTGACGATACTGTTATACAATACTTGTTATTTGCGCATTTGGCCAATTTGCATCAACTTAAATCATTCTCAGAAAAACTGCAATGTTTACTCACCTGTTTGGATATCCAAACCTGTCAAAACGTTTTGCAGAATGTTTAAGCTGCTCCTGTACTGCAATGTATATACAGCAAAAGTGAACATCAGATATTTAGTGCTTAATGATTTAAATTAATTTTCTTCTCAGAAGAAGAAGTGTGGACTACTTTGATGTTTTCTAGATGCCTTTTGGCAGCCCTGGTCACCATCCACTTTTATTTTATTGAGGATAACCGTGTTAACATTAGTCAGAACTTCTCCTGAAAGTCATTCATGTTTTGAACAACAAGAGACTGAGTAAATGATGACAGAATGTCATATTTTGTGTGAGCTATCCTTTTAAGCACCTCATCTTAAATGAGTTCCAGACCACAAATTTGGTCATGGGAATGGTTTTTCACTCTCTAAAACAATACAAAAGAACAGTTCGAAAGCCGGTAGACTTTATCGTTTTTAATAAAAACCCCTTACTTTGTGAAAGTTTAATTAATAAGGGGCTTAAATCTGTGGGAAGAGGAGGGAATAGGGTCTTTAAGGGGTACTTATTTTTCCATCTGGGCTATCCTCCAAAAAAACTAGTCAATTAGTCTCTTAAGCTGCAGAGACAAAAACGTTATTAGTTCTAGCAAAAAGAATAATGGGTTTAGAAGGTTTTGCTTGAGAGGCAGGCAAAACCCCAAGCTGAATCCTGGGTATTCAGATTTTTTCATTTTCACATAATCGTGAAATACCAAGCAGATTATTATGCATGCAAGTGTGTTTTTTTCACTCTAATAAAAGGCAGTTGGGAAGAAGGCCTGTCATGGTTAACAGACGCAAAATAAAAGTTCCATAATGGGTGCTCAAGTAATCACTCAGTCGGATTCCTTCGCAATATGCCGGCTTTGAAGTTTATGGATTTTCGCTTTTGGAAACACAGAATAACTTCCAAGTAACTCCTTAACTGCCACGAAGGATTGAATACGGTCTGACCATTGTCTGTCAATGTTTGTGCAACCTTTTGTTTACTTTGTTGGTAAGCTGCCAGTCTATTTAAGGTTTGGGAATCCTTCTTAGATGGGATATTATTGAAGCATAATTCCGAAATAATTGTCTCCCCTGCACGATAGCTACATATATCAACCACACCCTTATATGTTTTCAGGATATTTACCTTCTCCCCATGAGCTGCCCCCAATGCCAGGCACCAGGTAATCCTGTTGGCACGGTTACTCACCTGCAAAGCTGGAAAGCTGTGGAAAAAAGGGCTTTTTTTATATTCTGCACCTGATTTGAAGTCTTTAGCGTGATGTATTTCAGCAGATTTTAGCAAATAGTCTCAGCCTAGGGCCGCTTTGGGAATTAAATACGTTTAACCTTCAGCTTGGCTGTGGGAGCTTTAAATGATAAAAAGGTAACCGGAGATCAGTGCTCGGCAGAGACTGCAACCACCTTGCCTTTGAGACGCTTGAGTGATATTTCTCTTGCCTAGGGTGACGGTATAGATTAGAGAACGATTGCGTAACAACATCAGCTCCTTCGGTGCACAAAATGTGTCCGGCTTTCGCGCCATGGGCTTTGTTTTTCTCTCAGGAGCTCAGAGAGAGGCGATTGGCTACATAGGATCATCAAAGAAATTAATTGTTTCCCCTCTATGGTAAGAAGGTGCTACTCTTCCAAATCGAGTGCCTGCACTTGGTTATTACACTTTAATGGCTTGCTCGCCAAACTAACCATATATTACTGCGTGTGCAGACTCAGATCAGAGAAGATGAATAGGCTATTAATTAGAGTTGCGCAGAGAGGGCACAGGGGAGAGACTACTCATAGCCCTGCAATCAGTGTCAACGGGGCCCTTCTCTCTACGCGCTAGCCAGGCCATTGCCGGGTCAAACGACTTGATATCAGACTCTCCGAGCGCAAGCCAACAAGGCCAGACGGCCAGAGTAGGTACGCCAGGTAGCTTTAAATCGATAATGCGGCGCCGAGCTTAGTCGACAGCTTTCCCTGACTTTAAAGGTGAAAATTATGGATTAAGGATTTGACAAGATTTGCGGCGGAAACGATTGTTTGGCTCGCTCGTCTCAGAATTAGCTTTTTATGGTAATTAATTAAAAGACTCTGTAGGAGACGTTCCATCTTGCGCTCGTAGTCACGGGATAAATAACTCAGGGAGGAGGATATATGTCCCTTTATTAGCTGACATGATCTCGGCAGCATCTGTAGCGGGACGCTGTCTGCTCGTGAGCGACTTCGCGGAGAAGTTGCGCACCATCACTCACAATGAGTGTTGTCTTTATGGCTTGTTTTGTTAAAATCATGGTTTTTCTTTTTTTTAATCAAGGTATCAGAGTTACGGCCTGTCTATGCAAATGAGGCAGTTTTGACAGTTTGTTATTCATGTCATCGCCTTTTTAAACACTTAAGGGACGTAAATTTGCCGTTGACAGGCCGCTCTGAAATTGCCACTAAATATTATTAAATATTTTAACAAGTTCCTTGTAAATATGTCTTAAATGTTTGAACGATGGGCAGCGAGAAAAATGGCCTTGCATCAACTTATTAGAGGCAATAAACCAGACGTGATTTATAGCGATAGTAGAGCAACTTAGGACATGCGTTCCAACCCCCCCCCCGCTTCACTTATCCTCATTTCCTCATTCGTCCTGATGCGCTCAGTAAACAGCTAAGCATTGTTTAAAACCCAGTGATTTTTATAAGTCATGGGACATTGGGGTGGGAGATGAGAGAGGCAGCCCATCAGTAAGACAATCACACTGATGGCGTGCCGAACACACTTTTAACATCTTTTGAAGTGCCCTTTATCTTTTACTGTGAAATGCTTTAAATTTTGCGGCGCTGTCCAACATGAATGATGAGAGTTGTTGAAGACGCCATTGTGTGTTTACGTGTTTGTTATGACTGTGAGTGTTCTGTTATGATTACCAGTATGAAATCACTTTAATATAATGGAGCACTGCCTGAGATTAGAGGCATGTGGTACAGTTATATGTCCTATGCAACAAAACTTTAAGTCTCGCCATGGAATTTTCATGGCTTTCTCATCAACGTGTCTGCTGCTGAACTAAGTGATTTTGGGGCAAGATTAGTTGCTGTAGTAGTTAATGTTTACTGTGATTCTATACAGATGTCTGTCACGAGCAGCTGTCGAATGAATCAGAGGTAGTCAGTTCCGACTGAGGAAAACGGTACTAATATAAACAGTAGCTAATATTTACAGATATTTAAAGATGTCTAAATGATATTTTTAAATGATATTTAAAAATGTCTAAACAAGGCTGCATTTATTGGATCAAAAATACAGTAGAATTACATAACTAATTTACAGTAAGAGTAAGTATTTTTTTGGTATATTCCTGTGATGGCAAAGCATAATTTCTCCAGTCTTCAGTGCCACACAATCACTCTAACATGCTTATTTGGTGCTTTACTATCATAAATAATGTTGAGAACTATTTTCAGACTGAATAGGAACATAATTCACTTAAAAACAGTAATGCATTACATTAGAAATGTATTTATGCATCACTTTTGTTCAGTTTTATAAATCCTTACTATTAGACATATATAATTAAGTATATAAGCGAAGCAGTTTATTGTTTAATAATAAACACCAGAAATGTACTAGGAAAATATTGTCTCATACACCCACTTGTGCAGCTGTTAAGTGAAGTGAAGCTGGAGATTGTTAGCTGTTAGTTATTCTTTGAAATTGAACTTAAAATCGTCTTGCCCACATGTTCAGTCAGGGCCTCCTTACCACCACAGCTCTGGGGCCTTTACTTAATCGTCACATCATGCCACTAATTTGTCTTATTAAAAAGACCAATGTGCTTCCAGATTCTTAAAATAGCTTAGATGATGACACAATAATGGAAGCGAGTGCATGGTTTGTGGTCATTACCAAATATTACAAGCTGGAAACTGGGACTTGTGTCTGCTAGAGCATTTAAGTGACCGTGTGTTGCTCTCTCACTGCGACACAGATTTGGTCCAGTTTTTTTGGGAAGAATGGTTTTAATTTTCCTTCTCTTTGAATTGAATCCAGTTTGAAAATGACTTCATGTGATACTTCAAGACAAATTATTGACTGAATGTATACACAGTTTTTTAAAAGGAACATAGTAACCTTTCAGTGGAATACAAATATTAAAAAGTTAAACATTTAAACCTCCCTTTTTCAGTGTCGTTTGAACCTAATATTTACAATAAATGGAAAATTAGTCATTAGTAATTGTGTACTGTATATGAGTTTAACATTGCCAATATTTGTTCATTTTTATATTTGTATACACACACTATTGTTCAAATATGAAAGCCTGTTTCGCCTGTACATTTACTATGTATATATATATTTATATTATGATGTATGTATATATATATATGCATACATAATAAATGTATTTACATTTATATATTCATATTCTTATATTAACAATAATAATAATTTAAATTGCATGTAAATATATAAGATAAAGTATACATTTTTAACATATTTTTCTTAAAAATATACATGCATGTATTCTTATTCATATATGCATAATAAATATACACCGCACACACACACACACACACACACACACACATTACATAAACAAAAACCTTTATTTTGGATGCGATTAATCGCAAATAATTGTTTAACAGCATTAGTTACTTTAAAAAAAATATATGCAAAAAAGAAGCATTTTCACTTGTGGTTTCAGAATTTTGGCCACCACTGTATCCCATCAACATCTGCTACATAATGGGACCGTCCATCTCCAGCAGAGAGCATTTGTTTTGCCAATATTTTCCCATGTGACATTGATCTAAAGCTGATTCCATGGCGTTAACAGTGTGGTTGTCTGACTGGTCGGTCCCATAGGGTGGCAGCTGTATTTCCTGTACTGACCCGCTCTGTGCGCAGCTCTCCAGCGCTGTCCGGGCGCATCAGTCTTTCCAGCCGCAGTGAGGTGACGGCTGCCTTGTCAGCAGAGCGCATCTTCTCACTCCAAGCCCTCTTCAAGTTTTTTTGCCGGCTTGGCAGAATACGAGTGTCCCTCGTCTTCCTGACTGTAACCTTGCCACCAGCTTGCATCCCTTCTCTACAGACCTAAACAGTGATGACTCAAGCCACACCAAGTGCACCTCGGGGGTAGACATTAAGAAATGAGGGGGGAGGGAGGATGGATTTAATGTTGGTTTAGGGTGGGCTTCGGGACACAGGGCTAAAAGCTCGGGCAGCTCTTGCCTCGGCTCATTTGATTAGTCTGTCTCATGCACAGGAAGTGCTGAAAGGCGCTGGCGATTGTATCGCTATGAGCGCCACTGTCCGTAGATCTGGAGACAGCTGCCGGTTCTTCCGCCCAAATGCCAAAGTGGTCTTCAATTCAGTTAGAGCTGCGCTGCCGTATCTCTCCACAAACTCCCCCCTGAGGTCCTGATTAGCAGGGTTAAGCATGAGGGGCCTTGTGTTGGTATTTCTGTGATCGCTCGTGTGCTCCGCACATGAATTTTTTAAACCATTTATTTTCCTGACACCACCATATGGTGCAGCAACTTGTGTGTGTCTTCAGTTGCAGTTGCGCTGGGCCTTGATCATGTTACAGCTTCACTTTGCTTTTACATCAAGCACTTTGTGGATTTTTTACACTGTTTTGAACTTGACTGAGGACCTTAGTTGTATTTATTGGTTGTATAACTGTTATAATTTAGTGTTATTCATATATTTCTTTATTTTTAATATTGTTTATATACTATTATAGTTTTATATGCTTAGAATTTTAAATGTTTTTCCCGGTTTCTTATTTTTGTTATAAGAAAAATTTATCCTTTTTTGTTTTACTTTCAGTAATTTTTGTTGCGTGCTTTTGTATTTTTTCAAATTCTTTTTAGCTTTAATTTATTTTAGTTTAGAAATTAAAAAATATATTTCTGTTATTTGCCAATGGCACATTTTTTACATTGTAATTTCATTATTATTTATATTTCATTTTATTTCAGCTTTATTTTAATTGAATGGTTATTAATAGCTTTAGATGTAAAGCAAAACTTTTTTTTACACAGTATCTGCAGAATTTGGCTTTTTTAGATTTTCTACAATTGTTATAATTTATACATGTTTAACTGTTTAAAATCTTTGTGTTATTTTATTGTATAATTAATATTTAAATTATATATTAAAAAATATATATATAATATTTAGTTATTTTTATGTGTTCAATAAAACTTTTTTTTTTTTAAATATATTAACAAAAAAAATAAGATTTTTTTTATTCATTTAATAATTATAATTATGTGACTCCTTGTATCTTAATATGTAAAATTACCACATCACATAGTAAATGTAAACTGAAAAACTTTAAGGGGTCATTCAGTGCTACATGCAATTTTAGAAGCTGTTTGGACTGAAATGTGTGTTTGGAGTGTGTGTACACAACCACCCTACAATGATAAAGATCCACAAGTAGTTTTCTTCTAATTTAATAAAAATAAGTTCTCAAATGGATGTCAGTGTGGCGTCACACTGACAGAGGCCACTCCCACAATAGTTGATTGACAGCAGCGTGTCACACAGACTGAACTGGTGTCTTACCTC
>JAUCMT010000054.1:7050152-7073871 GCA_032357475.1 Enteromius thamalakanensis | reverse complement strand
GTTGATTGACAGCAGCGTGTCACACAGACTGAACTGGTGTCTTACCTCAGACCCGCCCTGAGTGAGCCATCATCAGAGCGAGACGCAGAGACAAGAAAGACTCCTAAGAGGTTGAGGTGTTTTGTTGTTGAATGTATTCATGAACATAGCAGTAGTCATTTACTCCTGACATCTGAGTGACTGAAGATGCAGAGGATTAACGTAAACTTTAGTTCTGAAGGCATACGCTCCCTTGATCAACCAAAACTGATGTTCACGCGAATCATTCATGATCCAGCTTCACCTACAGAAGCAGTGAGTATAATGTCTTTTAATGAATCTTAGCAAATCACCTTTCCTAATAATGTGCTAATTAGCAAGTTTTACTGTGAATACAGCTAAAAAAAGATCCTCCGAGAGTGCCTCGGAAAAGAAGGGCGGTGTCAGTGGAGCTTGTGAAGATTTAAAGGGAAGTACACAGAACAGAATGATATTTAAAGAGCTGTTTTTGACAGGGAAAAATGTGCGTTTTTTACACTATCTTTGAGAAAATTGTAAGCAAACTATATTACAAACTTTCCATTAAGACCCTAAAGAATCATATTAGCTTGTGGAAAATTGGCTTTGTATGACTGAAAAACAAAAAACATAATCACTCAAGACGTTACAGCATTTTTACCACATATTAACAGGCTTTTAGAACAAGAACGTGGTAAAATCACTAATGCATAGCTTTGAGTAGCTTATTGCTTTATTACAAAGCACAAAAGAGCAACCACATACGTTTACAAAGAGCGACATCAATTTTGCACTATTGGTTGAGTGAGTGCAGAAGATCTCTCTCGATGTGAATCCGATGGGAGGGGAACAAATGCGAATGGCTTGGAAAGGCCCTGGAAAAATGGGGTCCTGATCTTCTCAGAAATGCCACAATAAATCGCAGCGCCTCCCTATGCATGGATGATTAAATGTGCTCCTAAACTGCCCTGATTTGTGGGGGCACCTTGCCGATTTTATTTGCCACTGTTAACATTTTCATTCCTGCATTATGCATGCCACTCCGGGACCAGGAATTGCTACAAACAAATGGCCTGAGGGATGTGCATAAACAGGAGCTGCCTCCAGAGCAAAAACTGGCAGAGACTGAGAAACAGAGAAAACAAAACATCATTCTTTTTTGTGTTCCGCAATCATACGTTACAGTACAGACCGCTGGCTGAGCTCCTCCAGGGCAGGGCTTTAGTGTTAAAGGGGGCACTGCTGTGATATTTTGACTTGACAATCTATTTGAATATCATTGGTCATACCAAATGCCTACATTCAATAATCCGACCTTAATTTTCAAATTTTACTGAATCACAAATCAGTAAATAAGATAATTAAAACTAAAGAAAATGTAAAATTTTTAGGAAATATTGATGATTGATGATTGCGTTGTACTCCAAAATTGGAAAAGCAGTCATCAGTAAAATGACACGAACACAACACAGGATTGTACTGCTGAGGTGATGTCGAAAAAAAATATTTTAACCACTCATTCTTTGTAGATTCATCTTTCAGAAGGGCATATAAAACAAATTTACTCTCACTGTATTCTTGACATGATGTAATCTACGCGGAAATTGTACTGTTTGTGGGCGGGGCAAGTTGTTCGGGACGTAGAACGTGGGCAAACATTATGCAAATATGTTACTTCTTGACGTGGATCCGTAACAGAAAAAATGTGACGATTGTGAGACGACTTTTTTTTTTCTCTCTGATAGATAATAACTTTATTTATCGTGCACTGTCAGCAGCACAACTTTGCAGATAATGTATGTTCACATACAGCTACATGACACACTGCATGAAAGATCATATTTAAAAAGGCATAATAGGGGCACTTTAAGGTCAGTCACCTCACTGATAATAAAGTCATTTCAAAGTTGCTTTGCTCTTGTGTCAGATATCATTGTCCTGCTGAAATATGAACGTTCTCCTCAGCGTAAATGTTTTAGCAGACTGAAACAGCTTCTGTTGTATATCTATTGTTCTCAGTCTTCTCTGCTTTATCCCCACAACACCGCCTTTCAAATTTAATGTTTGTAAAGGTTTTGGTGCATTAAATTTGTAAAGCAAAAATAGTTTTAACATTTAAAATCTGTAATTTTAAGTATAATCTGAAAATGTGACTTTTTGCACTTTTAAAGGATAAAACCTTTTGGTTTCAAAGTAGATTTCACCTCTGGATAACTGAACTTTATACCGAATTGAATCATGACCCACTTAAATCCATTTGAATTAAACACTTGATTTTGTTTTTGTACTCTCTTCAAAATATATGTATATATCTTTGGCACTTTATTTTTCTGATAACTGTCTTATGATTTGTATTTGTAATGGATGATGTGTTTAACAGCAGTTTAGAAAACAAAGACCACCAAGCCTGGTTGTTGACTTTTTGTGACCTTTAGCGGGGTCACAATCTAATATGTAACAGAGTATTATGAAACAAAGTTAAAAATGAAACTAATATAAATATATATTTTTTTACTACATACTTTTAGAAAATAACTTTTTTTGTTACTATTCATCATTTCTGATTTGAATTGTTTAAATAGATTTACTAACATAGTTAAAACTAAAACTGAAATAATGAATAAAAATATCCCTAGCCCCAGACTTCCTAATTTTCTTACATAAACTGATTCAACAAATTTGCAAGTATAAACAGGGATAAAAATACTTTACAACGAACAAAACAAATTTCAATATACAGTAGAATCTGTAGCATAAGAAAATAGATGATGATATGTAGGGACTGTATGTAAAGTTGTTTTTACTAAACAGTGAGACAAGGACATTATGTCTGTTTCACAATCATTTGTCGTTTTATGATTTTATAGGCACAGTTCCTCTATAAATGTAGCTGATAATTAACTGGGATTTTCACAAGCACTGAAAACTTATTTTCTCTTTCACAATGTGAACAGACATCTGTTTACTCGCGTAAAAAATTTGTAATGCCACTTCTCTCGCTGGTTGATGAGTCCTCCACTCGCTCTGAGGCAGCACTGTGTGTGTGTGTGTGTGTTTGTTTGGGACGGGATTGACGTTTAGGAGAGCATGTCAGCTCTTTTAGCATCACAGAGCAGTCAGTGGCTTGTCAGCTCTCCCTCCCTCACTGCATCCTGACAATGCAAATCTATGCAAATGACGTCTCGCTGTTGGACAGTTCTCCGCAGGCCCGCGCCTCATGAATGGGTTACTCATTTGAAAGAAAACTACTTCTAAATGGTGCCGACGATCAAAACGAAAGAACAGCATAAAGTACAATATTAGCTGATTGCTTCGTAATCTCTCAGGCACCGTTCTGAGGATATAAATTTGATAAATTTGCTGTTTGATATTCAGGTGGGACTTTGTGGTTACACATAATGGCCACGGTAACACAGAGATACTTGTGCCGTCTTCTGATGCGATGTGCACACCTTCCACAGTTCCTTTATCTCTTTGTGTTGAGAGAGCTCTCTTTTGGTTAACATAATGTGCACAGAGCATTGAGACAGGCCTGATATTGTTTTTTTATGACTTGACCTTTGAGTTATTATTTTCCCCTTTGATGAATAATCGTTGTCTCAGTCTGAACGAATGAGCTGATCCTCGTTGTTCTGTTTGGATGCTGTCTGAGAGTTCTTTTAGTGTGTGAGGGATCAAGAATATACTGTAGGATTTTATTCAGTTTTGCAGGAAGTATGAGAATGTGCACTGCTTATGAAATTAATAAGATTAGTTTAGGCATGTCTGAAGTTTACCAAAGTTTACATTAAAATAGGTCTGATGCAGAATGTTTTTTAATCGCTCATATTCAAGATTCATTTAATGTTTATTTAAGTCAAATCACAGAGAGTCAACCAATTTAACCAATGCCAGTATTTCATATCCCAGTGCATGCTGGGAAGAGGTGACTACAAAAACAATTTTTTTTTTAATTATTGTTTTTGTGTAGGCTTAATTTGTAGAAAAAATAGTAGAGCACTTACTGGTTTAATGTAAAATTAGAGTACTGCATATTGTTAGAAACACAGCAATATAGATGCTATACAAAGTAGTATATTATATAATAGTATATTATAAGTAGTTGAAATATTCACAAATATCAGAGCATTTCCAAACTAGATGCCTCAAGTAACTAGATCACATTTAATTCTAAATAATGATAAATAATAAAAACTGAAACAGTTTTATGTTCTATATTAATCTTTGTTTTTATGTACAATTCATTTTCAACAATCACTTAATTGCTTATTTTTCAACATTTATACATCATTTATTTTTTAGTGCCGTCAAACAATTTTATATATATATATATATATATATAATATATATATACACATGCTGAGTATATAAATATATATAAATACACACATGCATGAATATATTTTAAAACTATTTACTGTACATGAATGTGTACTTACATTATTTAGAAATATATTTCATATATAAACATACCCTTTTTCATGCGCGTGTGTGCATTTATATATACGTGATACATTTTATGAATCATCAAAGATTAGTCATTTGACAGCATTAATATTTTTACAGTGTAAAGTGAAAAGGAAAGTGAGACTATCTAGTGAGAGGGCTAGATATAGTTTGTGTACACTGCAATCATTTTGTTTTGTGGGAAATGATCAATAATTCTTAGAATAATAATTCTTGAATGCTGTCATATGGGTAGCTGGCGATTCCGCATGTCAGTCGTTCATATTTACTGGCAAATTTGAGCTTGTCTGTCTGTATTGATTCGAGCAAATCCTCAATATGTTTTATAATTAGTGATAATCACTTGTGTAATTATTGTATTTATTGTCATATAAAAGAAATAGCAAGCATATGGGGTCTTGGCTGTGGATGTTTGTTTTTTTTTCCTTCTAAATGTGAGGTGAACGTTTGTGAGCCACAAAGATATATCAGATGTGAGAGATATTGGCGTTTATGCTGATTTGGGATGAAACAGAGGGGTTCGTGGGATAGCCGCGTTATCAGTGTAGGTGGAATATTTTAAAGTGTAGGAGTCATAACCTTTCACTCTTCCTTCCTCTCACATATTAAATCACTGACTGTGGCAATGACAGAGCTGAAATGATGAAATATAGACTCACAGTTGTGGCTGTTGTTTTTCTAATGGCGCTCTCTGCATAGAAATTCTCACTTCTTCTGCTTGGCGTGTTGATAAAGCATTTCTAGGAGAAGGCAGCAAATATTTAAGCTATCTGCGAGCGTGATGCACATCTGTCTAACAGCCCCGGGGCCAGACCCAGCACACAACAAGGCAACAAATGCTGATCCTGGCCTTCTCTGCAGCAAAATAAAATATGGCTCAAGTTTTCATTAAGGTGCTATTGATTAGCTTTTCCTTGCAATGAGTTATGGGCGACATTAAATAAAAAGGAAAATATTTTTATGACTTTTCACAGGCCATTCCAGAACCAACATGCTTCTCACTCGCCAGCCGACAGGCGTTTTGTTTTCTATCAAATTGTTGTGGCTAGAAAAGCTCTGGGTATTTTATTTAATTTTTTTTCATGAAAATGATTGTTAATAGTTTGCACTATTCATTTCCTTTCTTATACGCTCACCACAAATAAAAAAAAAATGACACCGTTATCACAGAGCTTATACCCAGGAGTTATATTGGGAAATTTAATTCATTTAATAATGGAAGAAAAATATTGGAAATTTGTCATATATAGAATTTATTAAGTTTTACATAATAAAATGTACTTATTTATTTACTATATACTGTGTATGCTATGAAAAAAATGTCATATCATGCCTCAGGTGCCTCAACAGTTCTAGTGCTCCTTCACAGTTTTAACCCCTGAATTTGCCCATCTCTGCTCGGTGGGCTTCACAGGCTGATGGGAAATATGTACATCCTTAGTTGGCATGCATGTTTGCAAAAAGACAGCCGATTGTCATCGTAACAGTAAAGGGAAAAGCGAAATGTTAACAGGATATAAAAAAATCATTAAAAGAGACTGTCAAATGTTGAAGATGTCTCTGTGTGGATTTATGTTAAGTATGCTTCAGAACAAATCCTACAGTCTTTTGTTTTTACTTTGTCTTCAAAGGAGCGTGATATTTCTTTCCTTTTAAAATTTAGCCTGGAGTTGACTTTTCTCTATTTTTATTTCCCTCTGTAGGTGTATCAGATTCCATGCGGTGCAGTTTGGACCTATAAGGGGATGTTTAAAGAATAAAGGCCTAGGTGCGGCAGTGCAGGGATTTCTGAAAAGATGAAAGGCGTGCGGTTATCAAAGATCTTTATCCTTCCTGCTGCTTGAAATGAGACTGACAAACAACTGTATTCTAAAATTACACAGTGATAAATGACTGTACATAGACGGCCTATAGATTTCAAATAGATTCTGCCAGATAAGATTGAAACAAAATTTTAAGTAAATTCATTCAGTTGTGTAATTTTTTTTCTTTTGTTAACAAATTCATCAGCTCCCCTAGTTATATGAAAACGTACTATAGAATATTTGTTTATTTGTTGAAGTAAAGCTGAAAATTAATGTTATATTATTTCAGAATTTAAAATATTTTGCCAGCTAACTGCCTATAAGACGTGTAGGTTAAGTTTCCAGTATAGACTCTAGCTTATATTGCTGTTTGAGCATCCCAATCAATCCCACATAGCAAAGTTAGCTTAACCAATGACAGAAGTTTGGGGCGGGGCTTTCTGTGTACTGACCAATCACTAACAGTCACTATTTTTTTCACTATTTATAAGGTGCAAAGATCACATTATTTTCCACATCAACCTCACCTCCTGAATCAGGGTGATTTGTACAAAGCTCATCGTTCTAATAAGCGTGGTGTGCTTTGATTCGCCTGCTATCCATTGCACTGTGATTGGCCGAATCCCTCAAGCATGTGGTGTAAATGTTACGCCCCTTACCGTAACGTGATGCCATGTCCCAGCACTATGTTACCAAAACATTAAAATATGTAAAACACTTTACAAATAAGGCATTTGTGGCATCCGTTGAAGATCTTTTTATGCATTGCTTTTCATTGCGCCCCTATAAACATGACACCATGTCTGCAATTGTGATATGAGAAACGACAAACAAGCACTACCCTTCACTGCTCAAAACTTGTCTTTCAATAGTTAATAGCAAATTCTTTTAATAAGAAAGTCTAACTTAAAGTTGTGAGTCAGAAGCGCCAGTCTGTCTTTGCAAAGGTAGAATAGTCTCTGTGCACAGCCCTTTGTAAATGCGCTGAACACGCTCTAATATTTGTGTTGAACAGTTCTGAAACAATGTTGTGAATACAACTAGACCACTGATTATTAGTTATGTTCTCTTTTGAAAGCACAAACGAAGTAGTTTCCCGTTTACAAAGACACCCATCGCGTCCAGCAACCGGCAGCAACACTACAGAGAGAATAATAGTTCCGCCTTATTTCTCTGCGTGAAAATTTGAGCGGAGTTTGAAAATAAACCCACTCTGTGACGTAGAAAAGCGGGGTCATATTTAAACCAGCCATTTTAGGGGGGCGTGGATACTTTCGTTTTTTATAGCTTTTATAAAGAATATCTCTTTGGTTTTGAAAATGTAATCTTTGTAACACGAATCTATTCTCTGCGCTAACAGCTTGTAACACCTTTAATATTTAAAGAAATAGTATGTGTTCTTGAAACCCCATTGATGTTTTGTATGGGCAATGACACTACAACATTTTCCAAAGCATTGTGTTCCATAAAGAACAAAAGTCATGCAACAGCATGAGATAAATGATAATTCAGTTTCCTATCCTTTTAAAATTAAATTTAAGATATCGCAATTGTTAGTTCTTAAGCAAATTGTGAATGTGTCAAGATATAAAAATGTGTGACGTGGTTAGCCAGCAGTGGCAACAGGGGAAAAAAAACTGGCATGCATCCTAACTTTGCCGTGCACCTAGGGAATAAAGCATTGTTTGTCTCAGGCACAGTTTTATTAGAATAATTATATCTGTCATGTCAGAAAATGTTGTGGAAGAAAAAACCCTCAGTGGATTACATGGGCCTTTCTTGGCGTGACCTGAACGTGACGTGAGTTCATTTATTTAATTCTCTCATCTAGATTGATTGGCCTCAGTGCGCACAAACAAGTGATGAGGATTCAACTGGACATTTGTGAAATTCTGGGACAGAAAGCATTTCTTGCGTGTCCGTGTACTCGGCAAGGGGAGATGTGCCCTGCAGGCTTTGAAACATGAGGCTTCAGAGATAACATTTCACGTCCAATAGTGGTGCCTAACCATGCAGCCCACATGAAATAAGTCCTCGCTCTCTGTTTTGGCTTTCATTTTCAGCATTTTATGTCGGCAGAGTGTTGAAAATGGGCTGAATATAGAGCTTAAAAGTGAACATTCCGGATCTTTTATTGTCCTTGAAAGCTCCTTTCATTAGATACACATTCCTTCACATTTAAAGGTGTGTTTTTTTATTTATAAACCATGAATTCTGAACATAACACTTGTAACTTACAGTTTCCTGCAGGACTTGTTTTTCTAGATAAATGTCAACAAAAAACACAAAAGACTGAAATAGATGCAGTTGAAGCAGTTGGGTCAAGTCAAATATACAGTGAGGTTGCAAATTTAGTTTTTATAATATAATATTTTTATAATAATATTTTTTATTATAGAAATTTTTAATATTTGTAATATTTTTATAATAATATTTATTGCTAATATATATAGTCTAATTAACCTTTTAATAAAAAATTTTTACATTTAAAAACAGCTGTATTTTTCACCAGTTCTTAGGTTTTTGGAATTGTGTAACAAGATGAGAAACAAGCTGGCTTAGTATCACTATAAAAAAAAGCATGTTTAAATGTTCATTTATATTGCACCTTTTTCACCAATAATTTTGTGATTTTACTAGAGTCTATTATTAATTTGCAGTATCTAAAATTTCCATTGGATTATTTCCACTTTATTTTATAAGTCTTGTGGAAAATGTACTTACTGTGTAGACTTGGAAATAGTTTTATTAGTATTATTTTATTATGCTTAGCCTAAGGTAAAACCAGGTGTTTTGTTCCGATTTGTTTTTCCACAGATCAAATGGAAAAATGCCAATCTCCTGTAACAACCTATAAATATATCCACGTTTTTTTCCAGATCAATCCCTAAAATGTGGTTTTATTGCAGAATCTTGTTGTGAGACATAGCTTCTAGTTTACGTTTCAGTTAATAATAGTTCTGCGCACACAGCTGTGACACAAATTAGCACTTTGGGCAAAAGATCAGTTGGCTCAGTTTCCGTAAGCACCAGTGTATCGCCAGGGCATGAGAGGCAGAAAGATACACACACACACACAGACACGTGTACAATTTTAAGGCTGGGCGTGCATGTTTATGACTACGTTTTGGGAGACAGATCTCTTGTTCTCTTGGTGTGGGTCACACAGTGAATAATTGGCAGAAGGTGTTAGGGGTGTCACTCGCGCTGTCTGCTGTGAACTTGTTTCCTGCAAAGGCCACCAGAGAGAGAGATCCACGCTCATCCGGGTCATCACTGCCACTGTTCCCTTGAGGGTCACACATAAGATATCAATTAGCCAATCAGGTCCGTGCCAGGAGCATTTTGCTCGCAGATTTGTCGGGAGAGTGAAATGGATGTTGAGGCACGGGACCGTGATAACAGCACAAGCACAATAGTTCAAACCAGTTCCTTCTCATTACAAGTGGAATTTCCTCTGCCCTGATTGAAGTTTCAGCATATTGTTACCATGTTCTTTCAATACCGAAACGCTTCTGCAGTTTAGTTTAAAGGATTAGTTCACATAACAATGACCTTTTTGTTATCATTTACTCATTTTCAGTTGTCTTTTTTTCTGTGGAACACAAATTTGGACTGTAATAAAAGTATCAGAATAGTCAGTGAGCTATAATCCACTTACTTTACTTTACTTTACAATATGTTCGTCACACAAAGCTTTCGTATAGCGTTATAAGACTTGAATTATAATGCACAGGTCATCAGTTTTTGAACCCAATTCTGATTTACTTTCACTATGCCAAAAAGAATGACCAGGATGCTCTTTGGAGATTTTTGCATGCAGGACATACAGCTTCGAGGAAATAAAGAGAATTTTAATTTCATTTTTGGGCACACTGTCCCTTTAAGAGCTTGTATTACAGCATCTTTACACTAGCCGAGCTATGACCAGAACTTCAAAGTCACTTGATTTACTGGAAGGACCATTTCTGTCATCATTTAACCCTAGGATTGTTTCAGAAGTGACTTCCAGAAACTTAATGATTTATATGGTGACCTCAATTACGATCAGTTGCATGAGTTGGCTGAAGAGTTTTGACTGGGTTTTTTCTTGAAGTCAGATCCGAACATCATGAATTCGTTTAAAAAATGTGATATTGATATTCTATTTTTTAATCAAAAAGCATGGAAAGGAATGCAGCTATAATTAAAGTGACGCCATTTAGCTCCTCTCTGCTAAGTTAATGGAATCTTCCTAATGTTTACTGGGAAGCATCAATCATGCAAAAATCTATTGTAGCATTAGCCTTGAAAGAACAGTAATAATAAAAACGTTATAATGGCCTCAGCTTCCTTACTATAAATCATGCTGGTGTGTTTGTGCGTGCGTGAGTTTATATATGTGTGAATTGCGCGTTGAGGGGTATTAACTTCATAAAATATGCCATTTCAGTCTTTTCAGTCCATTGAGGGCTCAAAGCATATTGATATAATATTGACCAATGCTCGTTGTTTGTGGCTCATGTTTCTTTTTAACCTTTTGTGTCAGCTGAGCGAAGTGTATGACAGCATGTATTTCTGTTTGACTGCATCGGTTCCGGCACCTTTGGCCGTGACTCACAGCGGGTTTCTGCTCGATAGCCACTCAACATTGTGTTGTAAATCAACTGCAAATGCATAAAAACTGTGTCAAGAGGGAGATTTACTGTAACACTGAAAATCCTTTTAAACAAATATTAAAATAAGGCAAAAAGCCGTCTGAAAGTCATTTAAGAGGTCATTGCACCTCAGTTTAGAGGCGTGCGGCGAGAGCTGACAATGCATGAGAATGTACATTGGTATTAGCATGTGATTGATGAGACAATGCATGCATGCAGCTTTCATTAAGTGTATTGGGGGGTGGGGGGTGTCCGCGACATACAGTGCCAGTTGAAGTCATTTTTAGACGGGCTACAGGACACTTGGGGTAAATTTGCTTATATACATGGTGTATCAACACTAAAACCTGCATCCTATTTGCTAAACACCGAGGCTTACACTGGAGCGGAGTGCTTAAATGTAGTCGTCTTCCAAAAGCTGACACTAAGAACTGGCCTGCAAGATGAGGAATTGCTGCATGCAAATTGCTTTCAGCCCTTATTTTGGGTTGTGTTTGTGCTGTTACCTCATTTGCATAATTCTTTTAATGAATTAGGGGTTAAAACAATGCAGACAGCACATGCAAATAAACAACGTCATCCGCAGGAACTGATAGACAGCATATTGGGATCCATGGCCTAGCGGTTAGTTCAAGTGTACCAAATGTAGCAAGTTTGACTATGAAATAATTTTTTTTAAATTTTTTTTAAATTTTTTACATTTATATTATATTTTATTATTCATTCCAATACCGCTGTATGTGAATATGGTAATAATTCAGTACTATTTTCTAAATCTATCTAAATCTCATGGCAACATCACTGCATAACCACAGTACATGTGTACTTTTGTAACTGTTAATAATATTTTTTTTTAGCTAGCTGCAAGGCAACATTTATTATTTAATTTAACTTGAGGTACTTAAATAACAAAACAAACAGGAAACAATAAAAAAAAAAATTCTAATGCAAAATATTAGCAAAAATATTACATTAATGCATAAAAAAAGTGTATAGGCTATATAGTGTAAACGCATTTGTATATAGTTTTTGTTGTGGTTGTTGAATGAATGAATAATGATGTACAGTATATTGATATATGTGCTCACACACAATACGGTAGGAGGTTAAAAACACGAAGAAGCGTGCTGACCCATGAGAGGGCCGTCTGTTGACTGCAGGGACTCTTAGACAGCCTTGTATCCACTTCACAGCAGAGAGAGCCTGAGGAAACCTCTCCATTACACAGCTAAAAGCTAAACGCTCAGCGCTGCTCCCACACAGTGGGAGGAGAAGATAATACTCTGAAAGTCAGGGGAGAAAAAAAAAACGATGAAATTAATAAAGCTTTTTAGTCAGCATAATAAGTCATTTTGAACTCAACTGAAGAGAGCAACAAAACAAATAATATTTTGGGGAGAGAATACATGTATTTTAATGCCTTCAAGCAAAACTAATTAAAGACGACACCTCATTTACATAAATAAGCATTATAATTTGCATGGAGGCACCAGGGAATATGTGCAGAAAAGAAAGCAATATTTTGCAGTCTGCTAATTTCATTTTATTTAGGATTTAAGCTTAATAAAGATTCATTTTGGAGGGGATGGGAATAATCAAAGAGGGGGAATGTGAACTATCTCCAAAGATGCAGCAGCCCCTATTCAAAGGGGCCTTTCAGAGTCAGCAGAAGACTCCTAATCAGGAGTGGCACTTCCTGGCTCCACTCCAGCACCAACTCCTTGAAAGGTAAAAATTTTTAGAGCCCAATTTATTAGTATGCAGTTCCGGCATCGGTGGCTGAATTAATGGCGCTGACTGATAATGACTGTAATCGTGGCACAAATGGGGTGTTGAAATAGCAAACAACGGCCACAAGGCATGTAATGGAGCTTTTATTAATTACTCCAGCCCGGGCTCCAGCTATAGCTCCAGGATTTACAGTGGCACTGCCAGCCGGTGGGCAAAGGTGGGCCAGGTGGTATCCTGCGGGGACAGAGTCAGAGCGCGTTGCTCTCGCTCACTAGTGCTTGGTTCTAAAAGGCTTTTAAAGAGATTCTGCAGGATGAAAGAGATGCATGGCTACATTAATGTGGCGGTATACTTTTGTAGGTTATATGTATACACACATTTGAGGACACTGAACTTAATTTTCTGAAGACATAATGCCAGGAAATATCTAACATAAAAATTCAGTCCAGGAGGAACCATTCTAAAATCAAATTCTAGTATACTGAAATGGTTACAATGTAGGTCTTTACTATCACTTTCTAACAGCCTAACATATCTTTGCGAAACATATATATTCATCATGTTTTTCATCCTGGGCTGTTTTGTATGTTACATATTGACTGATTTATGTTGGGCGTAACTTGTTCCCAGGGAATTTTGGCTTTAGTTTCCTTTAAGAAATAGGTAGAGATGGATTTAAAATTAGAGGTGAGTCACATGTTTCCCAATGATACCAGGATTAGCTGACGAACATCCTTATTTTACAAAACACAGTATGACACAAATAAAATGTTGCATATTATAGAGATGACCTGTACGGGAGATGCATATGTTTACATAATCATAGCTGAAGCGTTGAGAAAAAGGCCAAAAGCCCAGCCACTTATGAGATGTCCTAATATTTTAGCCTATATTGTTCTCAGCCATAAAAGCTTGCATTGTACGCCAGGCGAGACTGTTCAAACGTCAACACATCAGCTAGAGAGGGTTGATTAAAAATGCTCTTTATTACCCACCGATTCCTTAATGGAGGATAGACTTTAAAAATGGCGGAAACAATTAGAGTTTTACTGCTTTGTGGGCACTACTGATTTCTATAAATCACACCAAGGGTGTAAATTTCGCAATAAAAGACAGCGGCACTCCTCGCATGCGTAATCAACAAGTATACAAGCACATTCACACCCATTCTGGGCAAATTTGTCTTTCTAGGTACAATACACACCGTTTGAGACAAACTCTATGATTTTCAACAAATAAGGTACAATTTGGTTTGAGAATGCGAATATAAGACTTTTTAAAGTGTTCTGTTCATGGTTGAGTTTTGTAATATATGCAGCACTTTTAAGCAGGTTTTAAATGCAGTGTAAACCTTAATGTGAGTGGGTTAAATGAAAACTTGTAACAATATTTGTTTACAACCCTTCGTTAAAAAGTATACAAAATTCTTTCATTATAATGCATGCTAAATAATATAAAATAATACTAAACTGGTCTGCTAAATTGGAACAACTAGTTATGTACTTAATGCACTTTGCAGAAGTAGTGCCGAAGTCCAAATACAGATATCCTGAAGCATATTTGATTACATGGAGCTATTGCTTTGATTAGTGGAGCTATTGCAACTATACTTCTGGTAAACTTGAAATGTATTGCATTTAAAGATTGATACTTTTCAAAGATCATGCAATCCTCGTCAATAGCGACATTTTAGGCTTGATATTAAGAAATTTGCTTTTTGCACAAGCCTCAAATAAATTAGTATTTTAGTATTGAATTAGTATTCAGTAAGTGATATGCCAATGAATATCCATATTTGAACCATACAAATTTAATAAATGTATTAATTTTTACTAGGGACAACAACAATAATAATACAATACAAAAAAACATTGTTAACAGTTGCCCAAGTTGTATGCTTGTAATTTGTGTAAAAACTAGTTCTGTCAAACGATTAATCGCATACAAAATACATGTTTTTGTTTGCATAATATATATATATATGTGTTCTTTGTATATTTATGTAAATAGAAATAAACACACATACAGTAAAGTTTGTAAATATTTACATGTTTGTGTATGTCTATATTCATATAATTTATATTATAAATAAATATATTGAATACATAAACAACGTTTTTCTGAAATATATCCAAGCGTGTGTATTTATATACACATAATAAATATACACAGAACACATAAACTTTGGTTTTGGATGCGATTAATCACAATTAATCACTTGACTGCACTGCTACGTTTTGTGCAGTAGTTAATTGTTGCATCTTTGCTTGCTTTTTGTTTTGTTTGTTTGTTTTATCACCCTAAAGAAAGTTAGGGTGAAAATCATTATCTAATAATTGCATACAACACTATACTAATTTAATGGCAGATGAAACACAGGGTTTGTGCTTTTAATGCTTTAAACTGCTTAAAAAAAAACTAAAAAAACTATAGACCAAATTGTACTCCTCCTGCAGACTGTCATAACTTGTTTATGTAGTTTGTTTGGTAGGGTCTTGTTCCGAGTTACACGCTAATTAGTTTTACCACTCTGATATCTTGTAAAAACACTCATCGGCAATATGTTGTAGAGTGTAAAATGTGAATATTTTTGTTGGAAAAAAACAAACAAACAGTTGATATTCATCCTTTTTTTGTGTTCCCTCTCTTCTTCTCCCTCCCAACCCCCTCCATGTCGCACCAAAAGCACATACACCCACACAGACTCACTACAAAGAGAGCAGCTGGGTTTTATTCCAGAGAATAAAAGCAATAATGGTTGGAAGCCTTTGAAATCATTAATAGATAAAAAGAACGAATGATCACGTTACATCTGGAGCAAGAATAAAGCTTGATCCCTTCTCCTCTCAGATCCGCCGTTCAGAAAAGATTAAGTTGAAACCAACTTGTTTGTTGCGGATGTGCAATGGGTTTGAATAACTCAATCAACATTGCAGAACGTTAGTCACATGTTCTTTCTCATGTGTGTTCAAGAGCTACAATAATTGATTGCGAGTCAGGGAGGTACCTGATATAAATAGTGTGGTTTGGGGAAAAATCCAGCTCTTCTGGTTCAGACTCTGATTTGAATGTGCGTGACCTATCCCTGAGTTTTGTGCTGTTATCACACGAGGGAACGGAGGGAGATTTTATGTAACACTTCAGATCTTTTTTTATTGTGAAGCCCATGTCAACACCCCCGTACCAATGTGTTTAAACCTGCATTTCTCTTTTTCCGCAATGTGCTGAAAATTGCACAGGTGGAGACAGGTGGTGCATTGTTAGGAAAATTATTAATTTGGATTTGATAATGAGAAGTTGGCATGTTACATATTCCCTCCCTGTATTGCTGTGATTAAGCCATGCAGCTGTAGTCACAGGTTGTTATTTGCGTGCACAGATCAGCAGATATCCCAAAAATTCATCTTTCATTTTGAGGGATGAACAGACTCTGTCATTAACTTTTCCTTATTCCTGACACAGTGTATTATCAGAGGGTGTGTTGTGTTTTATAACCCTTTGCTTGTTTAACTAAAATGCCATTTTTGGTTGCTTTTTTACCACCCTGCTTTTTGTAAACCTCTGTAAAGATAAACCTTGTTTAATTGTTTTACTGAACAATGACAAACATAGTTAAGGTTTTTCTGAATAACAGGTGACCACAGATCTAAACACGACGGTTACCTGGCAATGCAAACACACACTCTGTATTCTTTTCATATGCCTTCATATATCCTGATGTTCACAATACATACTTGATCCCCCCCCCCCAGCTGGAAATAAATATCCAGTTCAATGCAATGACAGAATTTATTCAGTGTGAATCTCTTTGAATTATAGCTACGGTAATACACGTATGCGTAAATGAATCATCATTCATTTATTTAATATCAAGACATCAGTAAGAACGATTAGTTTCTCTTGTGCTTTTCTGGGTGTGTGCTTTCTTCTTTTCTTTTCTTTTTTTGTTTTGTTTGTGAGATCATGCTTCAAAAATGTAGTGAAAAACATTTCGTGTCATGACAGGTCATCTCGTCCTCAAGCATAATGAAGTGAATATTTTTATGTCAAACATCACACTCATAAAGCATGCAATAAGCGTTCCAGTCTTGTCATTGTTTGGTTTTTACTGGATTTTGCTTTCTGGAGCAATAGGAACAAAATAGAAACTTGGCAACTTTATTTTCTCAAAATGTGATAATTTAGCTTTATTATTGTTATTATTATAATTATTGATTAATTAATTGTTTTATTAAATGTAGGTATTATAAACCCCTTCCTTCTTTTTAAAGAAGTGAAAATCAATATTAATACTATCCCAATGTTTTTTTTTTCTCACACTACCATTCAGATGTTTGGGGTTAGTATGAAAAGTTCTTGAAAGCTGCTCTAGTATTATAATAAAAATGCATGAAAAAGAAATACATGATATGTATATACAGTACAGGCACACACCTTCTCATTCAATGTGTTTTCTTTATTTACATGACCATTTACATTGGTAGATTCTCACTGGAGGCATCAAAACTATGAATGAGTTATGTACTTAACAAAAAAAGGTGAAATAACTGAAAACATCTTTTATATAACATTTATATATATATATGTATTTTTTTTATTTTATATACACATAATATATGCATAACATTTTTCTTAAATATATGCATGCATGTGTGTGCATTTACGTATACATAATTAAATATACATAGTACACACACTTCTATTATGTGAACACAAATTATATATATTTTTTAATTATATACATATCATATAATTTTTTTTTTATTATTACTATTATTATTAATTCTTATTATTATTCCAGTGATGGCAGAGCTACATTTTTTTCAGTATCCATTATTCTTATTATACCACATGATACTTTAGAAATCATGTCAATATGCTGATTTGATGCATAAGAAACCTCTCTTTTTATCATTGTTGAAAACGATGCTGTTTAATATTTTTGTGACCCTTACGCAGTTTTGTCAGGTTTACTGTATGGAATTAGTAAAAAATTGCATGCATGCATACATTTTAATACTTCCAATTTGAATTAAAGTTTTAATTTCTTAAAAAAACAAACAATAAAAACCTTTTGTGTCAATGCATCATACTAAAAAAAAATTTTCGAGAGAAAAAGAGCAGAGGGATAAATAAGTCAATAATGTTATATCATGTTGTAATTATATGTGGTAGCAGGGCATTTGATGTAACACTATTGATTTGAGTACAGTGGGTTTAGTGTGCATGCCATATACTGTACAATGTATAATATGCCTGTTTTCTGTTGGATTCAGGTTTGTACAGTATGTGTGTTTCATGTTTCTGAGTGTACAAGTACATTTCTCTCAGACTCCAGGGTCAGGAGATTATATGAGGAACTATAGTCTATCCACCCTTTCCTGGCACTCTAAATCAAGTTCAAACTCCACTCGGGCCATCTTCCAAGATGGTTTTAGAAAGGAATCATTTGAGGACCTGATTAATCAATCTCTTCAGTTTGTAAGACCAAAGGTCTTTGCAATGATGTCGTTCCACAGCGGTCACATGGAAAGTGGGAATATGTTACCAATAGGACATTTGAATGTTAATATGCAATCAGTTGATAATATTAAAGCAAACATATTGTCATCAGTGGTGCTCTTATCATTTAGGCTGAAGTCCGTTTTGACTTTGTTTCTGTGTGATCTGAGGCGTAGTGAAGGCCCCATCCGCAGTATACATCACAATAAGCTAATTAGCAATATAATTAGCATTGTAATTACCAGCCGCAATAATTACTTTTATTTATTATGTTTTTAGCGTATTTATCTGGTCTAAAAAAAAATCATCTGCTTATTAGTCTGTTCTTTAATTTGAAATTTCAAGCCTCTAATTCTGTTGTTTTCAACCCTTATCTAAAACAAAATGATTATTAAAGTGTCTTTTAGGATGAATAAAAGTAACCTGTATACATGGGATCTATTTTATATTCATATGTATATGAAATGAGACAGATTTCACCTGGTAAAAAAATAAATATTAGAGCTATTTAGCATGCTGAAATAAATCTACATCTAAATGTAGTTCCTTTTTTTCCACTCGCTCTTGTGAAATCTGTTTTTTCCGACTCTACACACTCCCCTTGTGTTTTACCCACAAAGCCTTGTTTCTCTTGAAAGGATAGCATGCATAAATACACAATCTAATAAGAGCACAAGATGGATGATAATGCCTTTTTATTAACTTACGGAGTGGTTTGTTTGGGCAAATTGAAAGTCGTATTTTTCTCTCTAAACATCTAATTGGAGTTTTGACAGGTTTTACAATGAAATGAAAGTAGTTACTGTGCTGCGGAAACCGTGCTGTTTATACAGTTCTGAGTTTGATACAAGCCACTGACAGCACTGGTATAAAAAGATGCATTAAAAACGGTCACACAAACCGAATGTTGATTTGTCAAAGTGGCGAATGGGAGGCGGTTTTTAAAAGTTCATCAAAATCTTTGTTTGTGTTTCTGGTTTATGAGTTGGTGGTAAAATATGTACCCATAACTGTTCTGTGTCCTTACAGGCGTCAACAGACAGCTATGTAAGAGTCTAGTGTGAACGTGCAAGCTAACCGTTGGCAAGAAGAAGACCGAGACAAAACTGGAGCACTCAATATATCTTGAAGGTCAGTGTCACATGGTACCCTAATGCATCTAAAGTTTGTTAATCACTATTTAACTGCCCAGTTACCTAAAAACAGTCATACATACTGCATAAAGTGAGTTTTTCCACTGGGGGCTTTGTATAAGCAGATGTTGTTGTTTTTTTAATGCAAATTATGCTGGTAAACAATGACTTGTTTTATAAATGCATGGTTTGACGTTATACCTGCACATATAATGGCTAGTTAAGCCTGATTGCAGTGGTTAGTGAGTAGGATGCAGATTTTGGTGCTGAAGTAACTATTCAGGGCATTCCCCTTGCTGTGTTTTGTCAATGAAGCAGATGAAGACACGACTATGTTTGGAATTGCTTCAGTTCACTCAAACCTCTCATGCTAACCACTGCTCGTGTGATAGTGACTCTAAGCAATATTGAAGTCACACCTCTGGTTCACGAAACAACTTAATTGAGTCACACACACTGAGAAGCCCAGCCATGTCATAATACCCAGAGGCCTTGATTAATTAAGCCCTAAAAACCCAGGAGCGCTCAACGTTCACCAGGTGCCTGTTCATCTGCCACTAGTTCCGCTTCTAAACCCATAAATACAATCCTGAGACATTAATGCAACTTTATCTAGTAATAAAACATATAGGAACTGGCGTGAATCATCCAAGCTTAAATATATTGATTATGTAATATAGTGATTATCTTTCTGCACTTGTATTAATTAGTTGAATTTCGATGAAAATTGTGTGTGCTTTAATCACACAAAGATTGCGTTTATAGCATGACATGCACATACAGTAGCTTCCTTCAAGTCCACTTTTGTGATTTTATAATGTTATGAGTATGTTGTGTATGCATCTAAATATCGTCATATGTACAGCATAGGATGTGTTTGGATCAGTTAATTAGAGAAGTTCATTAAACCAGCGTTTTTCACCTATCCATGAGATTACTGTATATTATTAGATTGTTTGAAACGATTGTAATTGTTATATAATGTTTAAATGATTCATAAAGCATTGTTATTGCATCTTTTATTTCAAATATTTTTAATTATTGTTGACCATATTTGACCATATTTTAGATCTGTTAATCCATTCATATACACCAACCTTAACAAGAAATTTACTAATTATTAATAAGCAGCAAATTATGAAATTTTTGAGGCTAACATCATAATTACTTAATTGTAAGAATGCAAGTGCAAATCATGATGACAATAAAATGGTTTTCATTAAAATATATTGTTGATGAAAATATGACAAGAGAAAAAGTAACAGCACAGAATATAAACTGTACATGCTCTATGTTTTTAAGTAGAAAAATCCAGAAAGAATCGATTATTGAATATATGAAGCACTTTTTTTTGTAATTTTTATTAATGAGATTAGCATGCCAGTTATTAAAACAGCTTATAAGGATTTATATTACATATTATACACCTCATATAATTTTCCAGTATTTCTGTCCTTCTGGGCGTCTCACTGGTCCGGCAGGTGTTGTACTCTTTAACTAGTCATTGAGGAGTCATCACCTAAACCAGTGCTTACAGCCTCCCAATTCCCTCTAATCCAAAACAAGCAGATTTAGCCAGCTCTCTAGACCGCTCTCTACAAAACAAACACACCGGCCCCCTGCAGACTGCACCGATGCCCTCCTCCCTCCCCTCGCACCCCTACTGCTAGATGCTCGGTTAGCCAGGCTAAGTGAATAGGGAGAGGCAGGTCTCCATGGGTAACGGCTGCCATGGAGGCACCTGGCAGGAGAGCGAGAAGGATGCTGCGAGCGCCAGCAGGCGCGCACAGATGAGCGGGGAGATTTGGGGGCCGCGCTCTGTGTCTTTATCCCGCTCCCCTGCCGTTCAGGGGGTGGTCACTCCCGCCAGAGGGTGCGTCTGCCAAGAACTGAAGAATGTTAGCCCTGCGGCCCTGTGAGTGGGAATGAGCAGAAAATTGAAGTTAACAAGCATGCCGTATGCTAAGTGGTGACGAGAGTCCCTGAGCTTTCCGTTAGGGCCCCGGTCCAGCTTCCATTCTCCTCGTAGAGTCACTGCCAGCATCCGTTGGCTCTGACTGCAGGCTGGAGGTGACCGGCATTATGCGTCTGTAGGCAAATTAAGACATCATGATCTCCTATATACAAGACTCCTGTGATGCAGACGGATATAAAAGATGGATTTGTGCTGTTGGTTATCTCTTGGTGTTTTGTATATTTCATTATCTTTTAAGCACTTTTTATAGCTATTATTTTTAATTGAAAGAGAATTTTGCGTGTATCTTTAGCAAAGCAGTACTACTTCTGAAATGTCATACATTCTGAAATGGATAAAAGCAAGTATAGATTAGAGTGTCTGCGATCATCTCTGGTGGCCGTTTCGAAGTGTATATGTAGATGTGTGCAGTATCTAAGCATTAATAGCAAGGAAAGATCATGAGCGACCAAATATGTAGTACATTAAAGAATGATCATGTGTGATACAGTATGCCTGTATATTTCCTTTGGATTTTTGTGATGTGTTCCTTTTTTAAATTGTATGAAAAACCAACACATGTGAGCTTAAAAAGTTTTTGTGATATCTAGGAGTTTTAGGGAAATTTACGCGTTTTCGTTGGGTGTAAAGGGTAATGGAAATGCTGCTAAACAAATAGGTTTACAAAAACGTACTTTTAGTAACTGGTTGTTTTTTATGAGTAATGTTAAGTAAGTGTGACCAGTGTCATTTAGAAACTACTTTAGTGAATTTGTTGTTTTTAGTGAATCAGAAATCATACAGCACAATCAATGTAGTCTGATTCTTACACGACTCAAAACATACAGCATGACTTGTGCAGCCTATTCATAAAGCCAGTATTTTTGATGATTAGTTTTAAAAAAATGAGTTTGAATCACTCTAAAACATTAAGCAGTAGCAGAGATCTAACAGATGCTTTTCTTTAATTTTATAACCAAAATAGATATATCTTAAATATACCCCAAAGAATTCAAATCAAATCTTCATTAATTCAGATTTTTAACTGATTCAATTTAAATCGCAAATTGAATCTAAAACCAAACCCAATTATTTTGAAATCAAATGCTCAAAACACACATAAGGGGTTCCACAATCTTTTAAGTGCACTTTGACAGTGAATACGTAGGTGTCTTTTTTTTTTTGAATATGAAACAATTGAAATACAAGGATTTTATCTTGCACCTCTTCCAAGTATTGTTTTTTTGGGAACAATTACCTTACTTTTGCACAATGGCCTTATATCCTGTTTTTCGTCCAAGGACATTATGCAGGACCACCGTGGTTGCGGTCAGTCACATGCCACGCACGCATCCTCCTGTAGTGGGCCGCCCCACCTCCTCTCCTTTATGCTGCAGTGTGCAGCCCAAGGGAGCGCTGTGCTCTATGTGTATAATAAGGGTAGCAGATATAATGAAGGTCATTGTAATCAGAGCTAATGTGCCAGGGAGTCGAGACACTTCGGCTTTATTCGAGGGTTAGGCCCAGCACCGCTGGCCCGGGGGGAGGAGGCTGATAGTGTTATCAGAACTAACCTGCCGCTAATAATGACACGCTCCTCTGTTCGTGTCAGCATCAGCCTGAACTTTCACTGATATCTACAGTATGGAAGTAGGGAAGCGGATTGAGCTACTGAACGCTTCACATCTTACTTAAATCCGCTCCCTAGGTGTTTGAAGGTGCGCTGTGTTCCCCCTCTGTTTATTTTCGAACAGCAGAAAGAACGTGCCCAGTCTGCTTGATGTGCACTTAAAGGAACAGTTCATCTTAAAATCAAAACATTCTTATTATTTACTCATTTATTTTAAATTACAGGTAAGTAAATGGTGAGAGAAAGTTACTTTTTGGCTGAACTAGTCTATAATTGTTTGGACTGGAAGGAAGTGATGTTAACGCTCATTTGTTTGGATCTGAACGATGCAGAGTGAGTCAATAAATAAAAGCCTGCTTTAGAAAGTGAGGGTACCTTTGCCCTTTTCCCTTTCCTCAATGTTCTAACTGAAGTTAAATGATGGTGTCCCACAGCGTGGTATCATGGTCTGAATGGACCCCTAGGTGAATGATATATGAGATTGCTTTTGTCATTGAAATCTAGGCTGTATGGATATCAAAATGCTCTTTGTGCACTTAACTCATATGCTCTTGCAGTACAAGCCTTTGATCTTATGCAGATATATTTTTATAGAACGTACATTTGCATGCATCCCCTTCAGCAGTTCTTTTATTAAATTTGTCTACATTGAAAAAGTACTGTTAGGTAACCTAAAAATATGCCGACATCAAGTTATATCCGTGAATGTCATATTTAAGGGTCAGAAGAGAAGAGAAAAAAACCTGCACTGTATTCTTTTTTTTTTTAATACAGTGATGTTTTGTAACAATGAGGATGGTACAAGGCAACTGTGAGTTTTAAAATAGTGTTCAAAAAATATACAAATAAAACATATATAAATA